>JAWQEG010000974.1:0-47500 GCA_033782935.1 Petrolisthes cinctipes
TGTTATGGAAAAAGCATAACTATATATTATATGGTCAGTTGACATAAGGTATAAATGTATGGTATGAGATGGAAATTCGAGTTTTGTACAAAATCAACTTGCATCACTTCTCAGGCTGTAGGCCTTTGTGATGATGCACTCGGAAAATCTTCGCATAAGTCGGATATACATCCGAGTTATTTATAAGCGTCTGAGACACTGACAGCGTCCAAGTTATCTGATATCCAACTTATAAGTATCCGACTTAGCGAGGGTTAACTGTAATAATAATGCAAAGCATCATATATTTTCTGTACTAATCAGGAATTAAGGTGTCACACTATAAACTTCGAATAAGTGTTAATAGTGTTGTTAAACTACCAGCGTCCTGACATTATTCCCACGAATAGCAACAGTACCTTAAAGGCACCAGTTATTAATTCCAGCCTGGGATAGCGTATCATTAATCTGTCTACAGATTCATTGATATAAGTTGGTTTCAACTATATCTGTAATGTTAGGCGAGACAGGGCATTGATAAAGAGTATTTGTGCAGGAATACAAGTCACACAGAGATTGCTTGTCATAATTTTTTTTTCCTGCAAACATTAGTACAAACACCATTTAATTTACCTCCTTATACAACATATATATATATATATATACCCTGTATAGTTTTCTGTATTGAAAAGCATAAGCCTTAGGTTGACAGTTTCACAAGGAGATTGATTGATTGATTGATATTAGGCGCCGCAACAGCGAGGTCATATGGCGCTCACAAGGAGATGCACAAGTTCATATATATATATGCGAGATAACCTCTGACCATTTTACATTCTTCCTTACCTCTTTCAAGAAGTCTGATAGCCTCTAGTGTGTATGGAATTAGAAGCCTGTTCACTATAAATCCAGGGGTATCTTTGCATTCCACAGTCACTTTGCCCATGGCCTTTCCCCAATCACACATAGATTCATAGGTTTCCTGGGATGTCTCTGGAATGCGCACAACCTGAAAGGAAAACAAAAGCATGACTATCAATTTCATAATATTTAGCTGGTAACCCAATATTTTTATTACTAAACAAAGTTAAGTATTGCATAACACCACAAACTACAGTAAAGTACTTCCATTACCAAACTGTCTAAGGAAAACCACTGATGGACACCCTGCAAACTTCAAGACACCAATGGAAGATCCTTAAGGTATTTCATTGAGGTTATACTGTACTGCACTGTACTTGCTATGAGAAGGCTTAGCAGTGAAGTAGTACTAATGTTCTATGCTGCCAGAGAGATGCTGACATTTGAGACAAAGAAGTTTTGGGTACATACTGTATATATTGTATATTTAATCACATACAGTATCAATTTGTATATGACATAGTACAGAGCAGCAAGTACATAATTCTTTTTTCTATTTAGTTAAAAGTTGTTGTGATTGATGACATTCCATTGTGAAAATCTTTATGATCTAGTTAACAATACATTGCTACCAAATAATATCTGGCCAACATAATTCTATAATGAATATGAGAAATTATCAATTAAGCAATATATATTTCAAAGTTAGCCACTAATAAGACAGTACAATATACTCCAGAATATTTAAAATAGCCCAAACTTATATCCTTTATTAGAGGTAAATCAAGTGTTCCAAACAGGTAGTACAACTTGTAAATTACTATAGTTTTCTGGATTGAAAAGCATAAGCCTTAGGTTGACAGCATCACAAGGAGATTCACAAGTTCACATATCAAGGACTGAAAGACAAGCAGGTAAAACAAGTTGCAGGACTATTAATTTTGTTATTATTTGTAAATGAAGTATGCAAAAAATTATGGGTTACATGAATTCTAATACCAATAATTGCATATTGTTGTACTGTACTGATAAAAATTAGAGTACAGTAACGTCAAAGTGGAAATCACCAAGAAGAGAACAATCACAGAAGTTATGAACAACATCTACTCCAGTGGGACCAGAAGCTTCAACATGTACTCAACTTCATCCTCAATGGTTAAACTACAGAGGACCAAACAATTAAAAGACTAAAACATTTCACAAGTTAAATTTCTGTAAAAAATTACGTCATAATTAAATTTGATAAACAGGAACTGCAACATTCTAACGATCATAACTTCACATTAACATTATCTATTATTTTCAAATGTTCACGTCTCAACACCACAAGTGTCTGTTTGCTCCCTTACAACAGAGTGAGAAGAGAGCAGACACTGACCCATCCAGCTCGACTAACCCATATGCTCAATGGTTCTCGTTTTAAAGGCTTACATTGTGCTGCCGACATACTTGGCTTGGCAGCTTTGTCAGGTAAACTGATAAACAACCACTGAGCGTAGATCAGTCAGCAAGCAGTTCGCAATATTATATAGCCATCCTACTATAAACTGCTTAACATGAATAAACCTTAAGTTTATCTGGGGATAAAATTTAGCTGCATAATTAATCTTAAGCAATTTCTGGAATTTTCAAATATGTTTTCCAAATTTAACACACAGATATAGAATACCTCCTTCCTAACGGTCAGTATTGGTAGGTAGGGTTGGTACATATTACTGTATATAAAAAATTACTGACACACCTGTACCGGTTAAATTACATATTTATACTCAGAATCTATATCTCTCTATCACATGTAATTCTGAATGTAAGTACACATAGGAAGCAGCTAGACCAAACTATTATTGTTATGACTAATGCAGTCTATGACACAGAGGAGGGCAACTGTGTATCCTGCCCCAGACAAAACACTATAGTTCAGCTTTCGGAACCTAATCTGACTCATGTCTGACTGCTGGGTAGTTTGGGAGATATGGACTTGGGTCAGAAGGTCATACAGGAAGATCATACAGTTCTTAACTTCCATTAGCCCTGCTTCCTACCATATCGTAAGTGTTGACTCTGAGAGTGAGCGTAGATGTCTGGTGTTGACTCAACTCATGTCAAAATTCTACTGCCTCACAAGTTGTTCCTTGCCACCTCACATTCTGGCTCTGCCCACCAGACGTCACTGGCTCCACTCGCCAGTGATAGGTTGACACTGCCACTGTTGCCAGCTTTAACAAGCACTAACACACTCACTCTTTGTTTAATTTGATGAATGATTCCCTAGACAATGGTGACGATTCCATAGCATTGCAGGTAGCAGCTTTTTCAGTGTCGTTCAATGAAGGATTCCATGAATGATGAAACTGATTATTTGTGTGCTTGAAATCCAATAGTGTACTTAGATTCAATTCTAAGTACTAACAACAACCCAAAGGTAGCTTCATAAAATCCAATAGTGTACTTAGATTCAATTCTAAGTACTAACAACAACCCAAAGGTAGCTTCATAAAGCTATGTGCTTAATTACATTCATTTACATCAATACACTCTGCCCAGGGGGGCTGACTTTATTCTCTGTGATTATTAGTTATCCTCCACAGGGCTAGAATAAAGATTGTTGTAGGATCTGGTCACTTTCTAGTGGATATGACGAGATCTGCTCACATGGATTAAAAATCCACGTGGTGTACTGCAACCAGAGGTTTTTTTTTTTTCCACTGCTGTGTGGACTGCCAGCACACAGGGGTGCATTTCCCTTTGCATGCAGCAGTATAAACTCCCTCCCCTTTATGGTCCCTTCAGGGCTGGTCTCATGGAAGGTGCGGCCCCACTTGTAGCTCTTGAGGTAATGTGGACTTGGGTCCACAGCACTGGCTGTGGGATCAAAGACCTTCCCCCCAATCTCCCTGGTCCAGTAAGCTCTGGTTCCATTTCCCTGGGATGTGCTTCGGTAGCCCAGGCATATAGGGCCAGCCCCTTCTTTATTCTAATTTGTTTTTTTCACTGCAACCAGAGTGTACCAGGGGTCTGTGGGGCAGGAGGCCATTCTGCCCTGGGAAAACATCAACAACAACAACAACAACTGTACTTTAAAAACCATGTAATAGTATATTACTCTTACTATTACAGTACAAATTATTGTTACTCCATCGCTGTGTCACAACACTGTACAGTATTGCAAATGTAAATGAAGATGAGGTATGTTTTTCTACAGTACAGCTGGCCACACTCCCATGAGGCCCACCCAGCGTTGTCAACGTTGGCCGAGATATTAACCCCGAAATACTATTAGTGAGCTCTGCTCATGCGAACCCTTCACTGGTGGGAGGGAGAAGTAAGGAGGGATTTGAGGAGAGTAGGGTTGTGCCTGTATCAGAGAGGTGAGAAATTATTCTTGGGGAGGTGAGAGAAGAATGGAATCTTTAATAAAAGTACAAAAATATACCTGGTTATCAATTATTTATATATTGACATTCGTGTCAATTATTAACATCATTAAAGGTTAGATCAAATTTTTAATATTTTGTTGGAACACTAAAACAACCGAGGTAACATTATTGTATACATTATTTGTATTATGTTCAATGGTTATTATCAATCACTAAATGCTATACAATATTTACACAATAACTGCATAAGAATCATGAACAAGAATGCTCTTTATTAAATGCAGTGTTGATACCACTTGCACCCACTTCCATATCCCCCATATCTAGCATTACCTAACAATTTATAAACATAGTGTCAAATATCAAGGCTCACATTATCCTTCATGTGATGGCAGCCTTGTAATATTTTGAATACTTTTAATTAACCTGTTGTATTGAATGTTTGGTATTTTATTATGAATCCCTTGGTATGTCATCTGTCTCTTGGTAGCAAAAATATATATTTAAGCAAATATTACTTGTGAGGAGAGGCCAGGGTGATTGTGCCTGACACCCACAGGATTGTCAACAGTAAATATTTTTGTCCATTTAGACTCTGACGTTGACTTTAGTCTCGTTAGCCCACATTTGTTTTGATAATCAAAGAGGATTATGAGTTGGTTGGTAAGGATATTGAAAACTGAGGGTGGAAATATTCCCTCTCAAACATGTTGGCAGCCCTGATGACTTGAAGATGTGGAAGGTAATGCAGTAGGTCAGTTCATGAGGCAGTGTGTATATGTAGTCACACTAATTTTATCCTTATAGCAAAAGACAGTAATGGCCAATACTGCATCAAATTGAACGGTGTGAGTAGTGGGAGAGTGTATATGGAGAGTCACACTAATTTCATCCTTATAGCAAAAGACAGTAAAGTCTAATATGGCATCAAATTCAACAGTAAATAGTGGGAGGTGGTTGTATGATGGGAAATGCAGGATTTCAGACTTTACCTCACTTTCAATAAAACTTAATTTAAAAAAATGCTGAAAATGGTTGCCAGCTTCTATATTAACATGTCCGATGAAACTTCGACTGTGCATCCCATGCATTACTTGATGGAATTATTACAATGTTTAAATAAATATGAACATACTTCTCTCGCAACTCATGTCTATTGTACAGGGCCCCCCCTACCCTCCTCAAATCCCTCCTTACTTTTCCCTTCCTCCAGTGAATGGTTCAAGCGAGGACTCCTGTGTTTCAGGGTTAATATCTCGGCCAACGCTGACAACTCTGGGTGGGCCTTGTGGGAGTGTAGCCAGCTCTACATACATTTTGGGTTGCACTCAACATCTAGCACACATGGTCAGGTTGATTACTTCTGAGTGTAATCGACCAGGATTTGAATGCCTGTTCATAATTTCCACAACCAGTGATGTTACCATTTTATTTGTTAAGCATAGTAAGCAAGGTGTATGGTAGAAAGATTATTAATAAGGTGAGAGAAAGATCCAATGCCAGGGTACACTGCATTCCAGATTAAAGAATTTTTACTGTATAAGATTATTACTATGCACCTTCAACATTTAGGAGAGACCACACTGAGCTTCATTGGGCAAAAAATAGTCTTACTGCAGCAGTGGTGTGAACAGATGCAATGAAAATAGGGTGAGCAGATCAGAGCAGGCCACACTGTGTAAGCAAGTACGGCGGAGAAATACAGACGAAACAACTACAGTAGCCAATGTAAGTGAAAAGATATTAGACAATCATAATATACAACTAAGAGAGTAAATTTGTAAATATTCTGTTGGCTTTGTTCAAAATACTATAAAGTAAAATAAACATAAGACAATTATAAACCAGTAGGCCTACATGAAATACTTCCTTTCTTGGAACACTTGCCTCTTGGGCCAGTAAAAATAGGAACAAAAAATTGAACTTACCTTAGTGACTACAGGTTATTTCATGCAAACTTCTCTTTTCTTGCTTGTTAATCATGCAATGCAGAGAGAAAGCAGGAGCAAAATTTGGAAATAGTCATCCAGCCACCACCAGATTTCTAATTTCATGCAAAGGCAATTTCACACATACTGGTACAAGACAGATTAAAGTGGTATCCATTTCCATTGCAATGGTGTCGAGGTATCAATATTGTTCATGAAAATAACATACTCTACAGTCGAATCTCAAACTTTGTGGGTTACATGTATATGTACTGGGCAAAATGAGCAAAATCAAAATTTTCTACATTTATATATTGGTTCCCTACCCTGCCAACCGTAACTCATAAATTCACACAAACCCAAATATGTACCTCACATTTTACTCAAGTTTATTTTGTATGCTTTTTAAATTATCATGTGGTCCAATTCCAAACAAATTCTTAATTTAGACATTTTTTTTACAATAACAAGCACTTCACAAACTCAACTCCACACACAATAACATTTGCTTGTCTGTGTTACTTTTCCGATTTATTATTAGTTTCTTATGCTTTCCAACTGTCCTTCTACCTCTTTATAGGTAGGAGGGACCTTGGGTCTTGAATTGCAGAGTAAAGGTGGCAATGAGGTTGGAACTAGGTTTTTGTCGTCAGATGTGAGTTTGTTTATATTAAGCAAAGAATCGACATGATCAGAAAATTTATACTGTACTGTACTACCTTCTAAAGTACTGTATACTGCACTGTATTATCAGTAATGTTGTTGTTGTTGTTGTTGAAGTTCCTCAAGCTGTCTGGCCGAACAGCCCCGAGCTCCTGAGGAAGGTCATGGCCTGAACCGGGCTTTCCCACAGTGCCCTCAGAGAGTGTATGTTGTGTTGTTGGCGAGTGTGGTTGTGTGTATTGCAGTCTTCCATAATGTGTTTAATAGAATGGGGTGCTGTGTTGCATCCTGGACAGGTATCTACAATGGCTCCATCCAACTTCTTCTGATATGTCAGAAGGGCCGGGTGGTGGCCACACCGCAGCCTGGCCAGATGGACTCTGTCCTCACAGGGAAGGGAGGATTCAGATGGGTGGATGTCAGGAGGTCGTGCATGCAGCTTGGTGTTGATTTTGAGTTTTTGGATGGACTGAAGAGTGATTTGAGTATGGATATGTTTCTGGAGATTGGTTGTGGGGTGGGCAGGGTGTAAGAGATGATAGTATTTGTGTATGATATCGTGTACTGGGTGTTGTTTTGATGTTCCTTGGCATGTGTGGGTGTTGTGCCATGTAGTGTAGTGGATGGTGTGGGTTTGTGGAGGCTGCACAAGTGTTTGTGTGCCTCTCATGTCAAGATGGTCCTTGATTATGAGGACTTTGGTTTCATCGTGTAAGTGGTCTGTAGGTGTGGTAGCTGTGAAGCCTGTGATTATCTTTAGGGCTTTATTCTGTATGGTCTGTAGGGTGTTGTGATGAGTCTCAGTGAGGTCTGAGGCCCAGGCAGGGCTTGCATAATCCATCACTGATCAAATATATTGTTTGTATACTGTGCTTGTGGTTTCTTTATTGTGTCCAAATGTTGTGCTGGCAAGTGATCTGAGGGCTTTAAGTCTTTGCATGCATTTGTTTTTGATGGTCGTGATATGTTGTTTGAATGTCATGGATGTATTGTATGTTATGCCAAGTATTTTGGGTGTGTGTGTGTGTGTGGTATAGGTGTGTTGTTTATGGTGAGGTGCGCTGTGTAGCGGTGTTCTGCATTCCAGTTGGTGAGTAGGGTGACAGTTGACTTGGTGGGTGCTATTTTAAGTCTGTTTGTGGTGAACCATGCATTTAGAGTATTCAGGTATGGTTGGAGGATGTGAGTGGCTGTGTCTGTATTTCTGTGTGTAAATGTGAGTGTTATGTCGTCTGCATAGGAGGCTATGTGTATTTGTGTTGCCTGGGGTGTTGGTAGGTCGTGCATGTATAAATTGAAAAGGGTGGGTGAGAGTACAGAACCTTGGGGGACACCATTGGTGAAACTTTTAATGTTAGATGAGTGACCGGCAAATGTAACATGGGCTACTCTTCCTCCCAGGAAGCTGGCCAGCCATCTTTTTGTATTATTGTGCAATTTGTGTATTGTGTATATTTTGTTTGTGAGGTTGTGGCAGGGATGGCATCAAATGCTTTACTTATATCCAATGTAACTAGGAGTGTTCTGTGTGGGGGTCTATCTGAGTTGATGCCATCAATAATTCTTTGTGTGAGGTAATGTAGTTAAAGGTACTGTACAGTAAAGTACAGCACTTAATTTTATCTTTAACAATAGAAATAATAAATATCCTAATTTCAGCCCTATTAATGCACATTATAGTGCTCCCCCCCAAATAGACAGGCTTTATGTACCAAGCAGGTGCCGTGTACTTTAAAATTGTCTACTTGGAATCGATAAATAAAGGGGAAAAAATAGGTTTGGTACCGGTGCTTCCAAAAACTAACCCTTCTTCACCATTATAATATGTACACTCAACCCCCAACTATAGCGGGTTTTGCTAACGCGTTTGAAAGCTATTGCGTTAACATAAAAAAAAATACTTATTTGGCTAATGCGCATCCCTAGCAATGCTATCGTGACTCCCAAGCCAGGATGAGAGTCCACTCAACCCTTGATTTTACAGATTCTCTCGCTAGTGACTAAAAATAATTCTAAATTTGATCCAAAGGTATGGAAAATGTATGTTTTGAAAGGTTGTTCATTTTAAAAGGATAGGCCTAAACGCACGAGTGTAGTGAGTGAGGATTGAGGGTGATAGGTGGCAAGTTCAGTTATCACCAATAATCCACAAGTTTCTACTCATACAAATACATTTCCTTAGTTTATATTCATTATTCTTTGTCACTTTCTCTTACAGTCACTTGCACTTTTCACCATATCAAATGTTTGTACCAGAATATGTGCTAAAAGTATGAAAAATGCCCTTTTTGAGAAGTTGTTCACTATAAAGGGGTTGGATTATTGCGAATGTATCAAGTGAGCGTGAGGGTGATAAGTTCAGTTATAACCAAACCTCATTGTACTTTTATTCGTGCACACACATTCCTTAGTTTGTATTCATTAATTTTGTTATTATTCTCCTTAAACCACTTCCACTTTTCACCATATCAATAATCTGTATGTGTACAATCAATTAATACATTATGGTAAAAAAGTCTTTTGATATGTCTGTGTTTACTTTTTTCAATCAAAATGTGAATGATATCTATGAATTACGCCGTCAAACTCGGTCAGCTGAATATTGACTTCCGCATAGGTACGCCTACTTTTGAAAAACCATATACTTTTGGTATTTTGGTGTCAATTAATTTTTCTGCCTACTTGGAAATTGTCTAGTTAACGACCGCCTACTTGGGGGGAGCACTGTATAGTTATGATGTACTATTGGCCACAAGATTCATACACACGCTGTTGGTATCGAGGGCTTAAAGCATATAGAAAATGTAAGACTTATGAAACTGCAATACAACACAATAATACCTATGTTGTCTTACAGTCACCACATTACCTGGTAGACCATTCATTGCAGTACAGTACTTCCAGTATAATGACGTCTCTAACCAAATAGTCTGTGTTCGAAATTCTGTGACCAACTGTACTATGTTTCAATAATAATGGCTAGTCGTTATATTTAGCAGGAATCTATTCCAGGGAGGCTTGGCTAGATGGCAATTTAGCAAATTTTCTACTGTCTATGGAATCCATATCCAAAGTTAATAAGGATGTGAATGTATCAATTTCATCATGCAAATAACATTTTGTGTAGTACAGTATTATTAGTAATACATTCAAAAGTTCATTGTTAGTTTTTGTAGTATAGTACTGTACTTGCTTTGAGGAAGTAGGTCAGATAAGTGAGTTGAGAAGTAAATTGCCATTAAACTAATGTTTATTTCACATGGATTTTTGTTTCCATGACCTATTCAGGTAGCTGAAAGTATTATTAATCTCATATTAATAAAACATTGTTTTTAAATGGTTTATCAATACGGTTTGAGTTCCAAGGGATACTTGTGTTGTACTGGTGCCTTTCCTGGGCTTGTTTACACTCAGAAGAGGGCAGAAAGTTGCAAGATGGCTAACCACAAGTGAATTTCAGCAACCACTGGTTGATTATACCAGAAATGTGTGAATTTTGGTAACAAAATTGCTAAATTGAAAAACAGTAGGCTAAATTTGAGATTCTACTGTACTATACATACTGCACTTGTAAAATGTGTAACAGTGAAACACATACAGTAATAATCTACCTGTACTGCATTATACAGAACACTACTTACATTGTATTTCACCAGGATTTACTGCATACCACAGTACTCAGAGAGGGAGTTTCTCACAAAAAAAATCTCAACTAATACTGAGATGGTTGCTGTTGCACTCTATATTCTCAATATAACTATGAACACACAGATAGAGGTATGTCATCAACTGGCCTGAGGTTTGATATTGAGGGTCATTTGATCCTGATAATGATGAGGATTATTTTATTTAGGCGAGGTAATGGGTTCCAAAGTTATTGTTGCAAAGTGTCTCAACTGATCAAGGTGAAGATGACAGTGAAGAAGAAATAACAGTGTACAACTACTGTAATTAAATGGCTATCAATTAGGCACAGAAAATAATTACTGGGCAGCAAGTAAGTGCTGAGACATGGCCAACAACTACAAAGATAGAGAGCATGATAAAACAAGATGACTGCAGGATGTTGAGATACATGGGGCATGTGAGGTGGGAAGACATAATGTCCCACACATAAGATATTGTAAGCCTTGTAATGTGAGAGCAATAAAATTAAAATAATATCAAGGACAAACACTTACATAGGAAAGAACACTACCAAACACGGTATCTAATTTGGCTTAGCAGTAGATTATCTTTCACTTCAGAATGGGCAGGTTCTAGTCTCACGGATCCGTTGGCAACTCGGCTTTAATTAATATCACCCATCGTAATATTATTATCGTTCATAATAAAATCATACCTGCACCAGATAGAGCTAACCAGTCCCTATCAACTGTGAAGGGTATACAGTGGGGTTGTGGCATGGAGTGGGTGGACTTGCTAAAGCTTAGGTTGTTGTTGTTGAAGTTCCTCAAGCTGTCTGGCCGAGCAGCCCCGAGCCCAAGGAAGGCCATGGCCTGAATCAGGCTTTCCCACAGTGCCCTCAGATAGTATATGTTGCATTGTTGGCGAGAGTGGTTGTGTGCATTGCAGTCTTCCATAATGTGTTTAATAGAATGGGGTACTGTGTTGCATCCTGGACATGCATAAACAATGGCTCCATCCAGCTTCTTCTGATATGTCAGAAGGGCCGGGTGGTGGCCACATCACAGCCTGGCCAAGCGGACTCTGTCCTCACAGGGAAGGGAGGATTCAGATGGGTGGATGTCAGGAGGTCATGCAAGCAGCCGAGTGTTGTTCTTGAGTGTTAGATGGATTGGCGAGTGATTTGAGTATGGATATGTTTCTAGAGACTGGTTTGGGGTGGGCAGGGTGTAAGAGGTATATGTTCTTACTTTGGCTTACACACTTTTTTGAGGGTAGTGTATTTCATTAATAGTGGTTGATAGGCTACACATTACCCAATTACTGGTAAATACCATTTACAGAAAGGCAACAATAAGAATTACAAAGAGGGTTTGGAATGTAGCACTCAGTAATTTGAGGGCTCTACTGTACATTATAATAGTTAGTGTGATTTACCAATGTGAAATTTGTGCAAGTCTAGTGTAAGTAATGATCATGCAATTAGCTTAATTAAGGGCATAATTAGCATGAACTATAGGCTTAATTTGCAACTGCACTTCCAAGCCAATGGATATAGGCTACAAACTACAAAACAGGGTTACTTACACCATGTTTTCCTTACAAGTAAAAGCAAGAAATTAAATTAAGTTTAATTGCTTACCTCCAAAAGCTTCATCACAGGCACAGGGTTAAAGAAATGTAGGCCTCCAAAGCGGTCCTTGCGGGTGGTGGCATCAGCAATGGCAGCAATGGAGAGGGATGATGTGTTTGATGCAAAGATGGTGTGAGATGGAGCAGCCTGAAAATATTACAGTAAAAAATATATATTGACATATACTGTACTTCCCAATATTGTACCATTAAAATCATAATTTCCAGGTATCATTATAAAAAATAAAATCATAAAAAGAAAAACAATTATGTTGGGATACAAGGAAACTGTTGAAGCTACAAAAGTGGCCTGAACATTATGGCTTGTCTCATGCATATAATCGTTTACGCATGCTCAGTTTAACCAAAAATGTTTCCTAGTTGTCAAATTTAAAATACAGTAAATATGTATTACATACTTGTAGTTTATCATGGAAACTAATATACTTTCAGCATTACACTTATAACATAAACAATGAACACAGTACATGGATATGTGAGGGGTTTGGAGTATCACCCAAATGCCTGAAAGGTATGACTGGACTTTTGGTACAATTGTGCATCAGGTGATGGTAGATTAAGTGTCTGCCTTTTCAACATGTAAAGGCATGAGTCAAAGCCCAAGATCTGAAGCAGGCAGTTTCTTGAAGACAGCCCACCCAAACCATTCATAAGGCCACAAACATCTCGAACTAATGGAGGCTTTAGATGGGCTGTCATCCAGAAGCAGCCTGCTCCAGATCTAGGGCTTTGATGGTCAAAACATCGGAACATTCCTCTCTCCACCTTTAGTATGCATTTTGTACTCCTTTAACCTATTATTTACAGCTATGTAGTCTATCAAACTCAGTCTCCCCTTTCATCTCTACTCCACATACATCAGTGAATCATCTTATGCTAAAAGGAGGGGTTTGATAAGAACAACCTTCTCTCCTCGTAGATGTCCATAATATGGTAAAAAAAAAAAAAAATATATTATTAGTGTCAAAATTTCTCTCCTGCGTTATTCTATGTTAAAGTACATTTCCACATATGGAATTGGATTGTTTGTGTTCCATTACTTTTATGGCTTTTCATTTGTCCTAAATGATACTGTCCAGCACAAATTTTACTAAAAAATATAAATAAAAAAAAAGGGTCCAATTCCCAGAGTCACTTACTGATGGGTTGCGCATGATTGCCAGCGGTTTTAATATACGAGTTGGGGAGACCTGGTGTTGGCCAGGATCGATGTATTTACTAAAATCTTCCCCACGATAATTATTGATACATCGTACGTCTGCACTTCAAGATGTTGATTCAGTAATTATATTAACTTCATTGATTAGAATTGGTGTGTTGCATGCAGTAAAACAGTAACTAGAAGCCTTAAAATAGTACAAGGGTTGGTAAAACTCATCATATTTATATTAGTTCCTACCTTCACCTTCAGCTTAAAACACATAACCATTATGTTTCTGAAAGAACAATTCTTTATGTCAAAATTCCTGAGAGCAATCAGCAAAGTTTTTCACATTAAATTAATCATTTTGATGGTGCCGAAATCATGCAGGTACAAGATTGCCGACCGTAGTCAGTAATTATTTTTCTCTTTCCTTTACAGTATTACATATTCTTTTCCTTATAGAAGTTAGTAAAACATTTTGATATAACTTCACCATTTCTCACAGTTATACAAATGAAATACTGTATATAAAAATGTTTAGAGACCTGGGTATAGTTCCCCAACTTTCTCGTCAACAATTATTGTCTGGTGAAAGGTGGCAGTTTTTCTTAGGTTCGTGACATCCGGAACTGACGCATAATACTAATGTATCACCTGCCCAGTGGGGCTGACTTTATTTTCTGTGAATATTAGTTATCCCCCACATGGCTAGAATAAAGATTGTTGTAGGATCTGGTCACTTTCTAATGGATTTGACGAGATCTGCCCACATGGATTAAAAATCCACGTGAGGTGTACTGCAACCAGAGGCTCTTTTTTTTTTTTTTTTTTTTTTTTTCCACTGTTGTGTGGACCTCCAGCACACGGGGGTGCATTATTCCATTGTATGCAGCAGTGTAAACTCCCTCCCCCTTATGGTCCCTTCAGGGCTGGTCTCATGTAAGGTACAGCCCCATTTGTAGCTCTTGTGGTAATGTGGACTTGGGCCCACAGCACTGGCTGAGGGATCAAAGACCTTCCCCCCAATCTCCCTGGCGGTTGGAGGCCCCCAGACTCCCTGGTCCAGTAAGCTCTGGTCCCATCTAACTGGGATTTGCTTCGGTAGCCCAGGCATACAGGGTCAGCCCCTCCTTTATTTTAATTTGTTTTTTCACTGCGACCAGATCGTACCAGGGGTCTGTGGGGCAGGAGGCCATTCTGCCCCAGGAGAACATCAACAACAACTACTGTATCAGTAGTGGTATGCCCCTTGTGTCAACAACTTTAATTTAATATCGTTAACAGCCTGTGAGTACAGTAATACAGTACAATATTTATTATAATCCATGCATCACAATAGTGTAGTTCTCTATAGTTAAAAAAAAAAATCCCTACAAATGTAAAGTTCCAACTGTGATGGATTAAAGACATCTAACTGTAACTATAAAAATAATTATGCTCCAGTAAGTGAAGGAGTCTAGCCTATTAAAAAAGGAGAATGTAATCTTTCCCTAATCACTGAAAGAATATAAGTTACATAATTACTGTATTAAGGGAGGAATCTCTTGTTGGTAAATTGGAAGGCTACTGATTACTCCAAACTATGCCAGGAAACAGATGACCCCAGTGTTACTAATAAGGGATCTGTTGTGTGGCATAATTTGGAGGATTCACTAGCCCATTACTTTACCAACAACAGATTCCTCCCTTTAGATAAAGGAATTCTGGGAGAATATATCCATACAGTAATGTAGCTACCTTATCCAAATCAGCAAACAGTTTCTTCTTCACATTCACGTTCTCAACAATGGCTTCCACCACAAGATCAGCAGACCCCACAGATGCCACGGCATCAGTAGAAGTTCCAAGGCGCGAGATCGATCCCGAGATGAACTCTGCTGCCCCATCTCCATCCTCCCCAAACTTTTTCTTGGCCACACGTTTGATAGAATCTCCAATTCTCTTCTCAGCCTTGTTCACAGCCATTTCATCAATATCCACCATGGTGACTATGTGGCCTGTTTGAGCTGCCACCTATTTATGTACATGGAAAAAAAAAGCATTACTAACACTACAAAACACAATCCATACCAGTATGTTAGTATTAATAAAAGAAAAAATAGTTGTGATGCCTTCCTTGTAGTGAAGACAACAATGATCAGGCCACATTATAGGTCAGGAATGAGTATATTAGTCAGTACCTTTCTCCATATCAGCGTGGTAACACATCACGCTTACAGAACAATTTATATTACTTGTTTATAGGTTGCAGTATTGATAGGTACAGTCGGCAAAAAAAGTTTCGTTACCACCCCTATGTTAATTTTAACATCGGTAAGCGCGGTAGGGCTGGTACTCCGCCAACTGGGCAGCTGGTGCCTCGTGTCATCCGAGACGGGTATCGTCTTTGCTGGCCGATAATACTCGGGCTGATGCAGTGACAACTTTTTTATATAAAAAATTTAGCTGATTTTAAATTAAATTTTGAGTGTTCAAGAACTCTTACTATTTAACTATTCATTAATAAACACAAGGAATTACGTTTGAGTATTTTAGACCAAGAATAACCGTGATATACCCAGAAAAAATAGCACTGGGTGGAACGTCATCTCTGCTTGCTTGTCCATGAGGCACTGAGGGACACGGAGGGTGACAGAGGTAATGGAGGTATATAAGACACTTGTGTCACACCTGACTCGCCAGTCAGGCGTACCAACATTACATCACACTGTTAAAAGGATGCTAACGAAACTTTTTTTGCCGACTGTACATACAGCAGACCAGTTTCTTTCCTGCCTCGGTTTGCACTCAACTTTCAGTGCCTACATCAGCAATACAAAAGCAAAGCCAAAGATTATTATTATTATAATTATTTTTTTTTTTTTTGGGGGGGGGGCTTTATGCCTATCAGCTCATGGTGTTGGTCATTGCGGCAGGCAGTTTTTTTTTTCTTTTTTTTTTTTTTTGCATGTCATCCTTGACCAGGGGCCATGCTAATCTTCTCTGTATCATTTCAATTTTAATATATATACTGCCGAAGCAAGTACAACCAAAAATATAAAGTTTACATGACTTCCACAACCCAAACTCCCGATTTCACAGGCCATACCTCGAGACCGGGTAAAGTTTAAAAAGAGCCACAAAAATAGCGAATATAAATTTGTCCATACTTTTTTATTTGGGGGGGGGGGGTATAACCCATGATTTTGTTTTGCTTCATGTTGAAACATAAGTGCACCAGTGTATTTGAAAATATTTGATACCCCCCCCCAAAAAAAAAAAAAAAAAAAAAAAAAAAAAAAGTTGGAATGAAGGGCAAAACAAGTAAATAGCACACTAAATAGTCACTATTTATATGTTCGAGAATTTGCCTTATTTTACCTGACTGAACCTACCCCAATCTGGACCAAGGCAGAGTAAATTACCTAACCTAGAAAAACATGGAGGGTGGGAATCAAACCTGATCAAAATGTACAGTCACACTGGGAAATTACTTCATAAAGCAGAAACACCAGCAACGAAAATATGAAGGAAATTGGTAAGTAACTTCCATTTCTCTGGCTCTTCTTAATTATTAACCAAAAGTGTTAGTTTTGAGGGTGCTATTTAAAAAAAAAACACTTCCTAATGAAATAAAAGTCATAATAAATCATTACGAAAAGAAATACAACAGAAAAAGGTATTATTACAGAAGTACTGCGTTCTTGGCTAGGGCCGCGCAGTGTTACCACATTCGGCTAGATTCCGGGAATTTGCCCCAGTCACTTTATGATAGTTTACACCAGTTACATCTCGGTAGTTTGCCCAGGTTAGGTCCCAGTAGTCTGCTGTGGTCTAGGTTAGGTTAGGTTAGGTTAGATCAGGTTAGGTCAGACTAATTTCCAAATTATGTTTGTAAAATGGGGCATATCTCAAAATCGGGGCATCTCCGAGAGAAACACCATAGATGAAAAGTGTTTTAGAATGGTCCAAAATAGTGGGTAATGATACTAAAATATACAATATAGTGAACTCAGTACTTTTGTAAATTTACCCAGCAACACATGAAAACATTTGGGGTTCGGAGACATTAATACATATTGGTATAATCTGTAAATTTACCACTTGTTTGTTCTCGCCCAGTAGCCTACCCACATCCCCATATTCATTCACAGGTTTCTTCCACACGATTATTATAGGTCTGCAGTTCTCATTCCGAATTACTGGCATACAGTTTGTTAATACAGTACTTCCAAATAAAATACGGAATGGTCTTGGTGGTGGTCACTAACTAAATTAGCGGTACAATACAAACCAAAGTTCCAAATAGTTTTTTTTTATTATTATTTATTACAGTACCAACAGTAGCAAAATTAATATTCAGACAACTGTACTGGGGCAACCCGTGTAACCAGGGTATAATACTGTGATAGTAATGAAGGACAAGTTAGTAAAACCCAAGAGGAAGACTACCCGGCCAACCATTCCCTAGCACAGTAGGCTACATGACCGGCAGCTTTCTTTAGTCTTTGTAACACATTTCTCCAATTTACCTGGGCAATTCCTGCTCCCATCAGTCCACTACCGATAACAGTCACGTTCTTGATTGCCGCAGACATGGTTGCAGATTGTGACAAAGAGCGCTTGGTCAGAAAATTGAAGAAAGACATAACTTGTAAGAACTTCTGCTGGCCCACCACCAACCCTTGGACTATGGTACTGTTGTCGGCTGGTCGCTTAACTGAACTGAACTGTCTTTATTAATTAGTGTCTTGTCATGTTGATGTAGTCTGATAAGAATATCAAATAAGTGATAAAATTGTTTATCTTCAGTCACAAGTGTTTCAGTTGTCCTTTTTCCAGTATTGCCTATTAAGAATTTTTTTTTTATATCTCTTCGTCTAGGCCCTACGGTATTATGATTATAAAGTTCACAGAATAATAAGGGTGCTGCTGACTGATTCACTGAGGGCCGTATTTAAGAACATTCATGGTGTATAATTATGATGGTGTTGTACCGGTACGACGACTCCATAGACAAACAACAGAGCCGTCGTACCGTTACCACGCCATCGTATACACCACGGACGTTCTTGCATACGGCTCTGATTGATACAAATTGAACAAAGTTTAACTAGCAGGACCAAGCAGGATAGAAATAAGTAACAGCTCTCCTGAAGGCTGAAAGTAACACAGTACATAATGGGAAGTACGACGCAGAGACAGACAGGGTATTTATTATTTTACACTCACTATACTATACAGACAAAAAAAATAATTCGGCATTCTGAGTCTCCATATGCCCCGATACTTTTCGCAACGATCACAGTGACAAGTGATTCAAAATGCCTCGTGTTTTGTGGCATAATATATATCGTATTGTAAGGAAAATAAAGATTATTAGTTTCATATTATAGTCTGGGTGGGTTAACTTAAACTCCCCATTTTAATAATAATAATAATAATTCATTCTTTCTTTTTGATGTACTCTTGAGATGGCAACAGTATAAAACTCTGTGGATGGCACCTGGCAACACTGCCTGGCCCTATATTACTTCGCCAGCGCCGCCCTGGTGGAAGACAGATCAACTACGTATTGTAAACAGTGAACATATGATTAATTAAACGAGGGAGGACAATATTCTTTTAGAAGTGAATGGCAGGTAAGACGTCTTGCCCATTAAAGGAATGTCAGTAAAGGTACAGAAGTGGACCTTACTGTATAATAGATATTTTACTGTCATTACCCACTATTTTAGACCATTCTAAGACACTTTTCGGTATTTATTGAAAGAATTACCGTTTTGCAGCAGTGTTGCCAGATCCGGCTGAGTCCCAGTATTTTGCCCAAGTCATTTATTGTACTTTATCACGATTATTTCCGGGTAGTTTGCCCAGGTTAGGTTCCGGTAGTCTGCCCAGGTTAGGTCCCGGTAGTCTGATGCGGTCTAGGTTAGGTTAGGTTAGGTCAGGCTAATTTCAAAGTGCCCCATTTGAATATGCCCTATTTTGGAAATGGGGCATTTGCAGAGGAAATGCCATAGAAGAAAATAGTCTTAGAATGGTCTAAATAAGTGGGTAATGAAGGTAGAAAAACCTTACGCAATAACGGTAATTCATTCAATATTTACCCACTTTTCTTCTATGGTTTTTCTTCCTCAAATGCCCCATTTCCAAGATAGGGCATATTCAAATGGGGCATTTTGAAATTAGCCTGACCTTACCTGACCTAACCTAACCTAACCTAACCTAACCTAACCTAACCTAACCTAGACTGCATCAGACTACCGGGACCTAACCTGGGCAAACTACCGGGAAATAATCGTGATAAAGTACAATAAATGACAGGGGTAAAATACTAGGACCCAGCCGGATCTGGCAACACTGCTGAATTAAGGTCCACTTCTGTACTAATACCGGAATGTCTGTTTACCTTTTTTTCACACGTTATTTTATATGGATATTATTTTATTATCAACTAACTCTTATAATAAAATATCTCCAAAACTCCCCAAAGCTAGATGTAGAGAAGCATAATGATTATTCAACTTCTCTTAAAATGACCCACTTAGTTATAGTATGGTATCGGTTTATTTCTACATTTTATATTTGGTTTGCAAAATAATTCAAGTTGTTCTGTACTTGTAAACCGTGTTGTTGTATTGCCTAGCGTTAGTTACAAAGATGTGAGCAAAACTGTTGTTATTATAGGATTTGGACGTCCCTTTGATCGTTAATTCACACCAGAACTCAATCAGCCAATTTCCTCTCTTGATATCACCATTTTCCCTCTACTTCCCTTGTGCTTGCTGTCCCTTCTTTCCTTTTAATTCCTTTGTGCTTGCTGTCCCTCCTCTCCTTCAACTTTAATTCGTTTGTGCTTGCTGTCCCTCCTTTCCTTCCAATTCCTTTGTGCTTGCTGTCCCCCTTTTCTTCTCTTTCCTTAACCCTTTCACTGCTATGCACATCTCAAGAGAGTAAATATTCCTATGAGGTTCTTGAGTAACACCGGACCAGTCTGGAAAGTACTGGTTAACTGTGTACCTTAGTTTTTGAGAGGCAGTCATTGTTGTATCCACCCCCATTTAATTCTTTGACTGGCCTTGCTTTCCTTCTAGATCATTTGTGCTTGCTATCCCTCCTCTTCTTCTTTTTTCTTCGTGCTTGCTGTCTCTCCTTTCCTTCTCTTTCCTTCGTGTTTGTTCTCACTCCTATCCTTCGCTTTTGTCGATGCATGCTCTCCTTCCTTTCCTTCTCCTTCCTTAGGTTTTCTGGCGTAACAGTTTTCCTCTTTTGTTTATTGGGAGTTTTACATGGATGAGAAATATATTCCTTGTTATGCGCTATTATTTATTATCGGTATCATATATTGATTACATGGTGCATAATAATGCATACTTTGGTATTGACTAAGTGACCTAGCTGGTTTATTGACAAACTTGGAAAAAAACAACTCACACGAGTGTGATATGGATAATGGAGTATTAGTTGGTCTCCAATGCTCTGTTATCATTGTTATTATAGTTATTGTTGTAGTTTCCCAGACTGTCAGGCCGAGCAATCCCAAGTCTGGTTGACCGAGGCCGCGCAGATGCTTGGGCCCCCCAAAAAGGAGCCAGGGAGATTGTGAGATCTGTTTCTTCGAAGGCAACAGAAGAGGGGAGTACTGGCTCATAGTCATGTACTCCTGAGCCAACGAACCCATCAACAGTAGCCTCCCTTGTTGTGCCACCCAATTGGGTGATCTCACCAGCTACCCAGAAGTATTGAGAAATAGTAAGAGAGACAGACAGAACAGGCCAGGGTGTGGTAGAGGATGCCAAATTCCTCATTTCTGGATAGAACCAGCCCTCACCAGTGGCAAAAGGTAATTGAGAGGTGGGACAGCAAGCACGAAGGAAATAGAAGGAGCAGAGAGACAGTTGAAGAACTAAAAAGGATTGGCTGGGGCCAAAGGGGAGCCAAAACCCTAAAAATACTGCCCTCATCACCGCAGGCAATACTTCCCCGAATGGGACTGTTATTATAGTAATAGTACAGTACCTGTATCGATATCAGTAAAAAAATGTGTTACATCGTTAGTTTTCATGCCACACACACTCACAGAAAATGCATATTCATTATAATACTGTATTGATTCCATGACTTTTTTTTTTCAGAAAGGGGTGTCCAAAGTGTGGTGATATATGTGGCATGTACTGTATGTCTAGTTCAAAGCAGGCATACTGTATAGGCAAACACACATACTAACGTTTCTCCACTTGTCACTACTGTACCATACTCACTTCACATCATTCACTAAGGATTAATGGTAAGGAGATGCATATCTTCACTTCATTCAGTGAGGATTAAGGGTAAGTCTAAGCATAATTATCATAATGCCAGTACCTCTTTCCTGTTTCTGCCTTGTTTTCCCACAAGTGTGAGGGAGCACTATCTTGATTAGGCTATATATATCCATATATTTGTTCGTGATTGCCAGCTTGTGTATATAGTAATACTTTGTTTTCCACACTGTTTGAATTGATTCTGTGTACAGTAAACCCTCTTTGTACATTACCCACCCATATGTACAGTCGGCCTCAGGAATTCGTATAAACCACTGTGACATCAAAATTTATACATTAATTTCCTAACACCAAACTTTTCTAGTAATGTTGTTTGGCTAATACTTGAATCAATCAGAACAATCCCTACAGTATGTGCAGAATAAAGCCCTGCTAACTAATGTCCTGTGTACGAATTCCTGAGGCCGACTGTACAGTAATCCCTTGTTTTCCTTGTTGTTATGGGTGTATATTACACTGTTTGTAATGTATCTGTACAGTAAACCCTCTCTGTACATTAAACACCCATAACAACAGTGGATACAGAAAGTTTACTGTACACTACACGAATTCATAGACAACAGTATCATACACACCCATTTACCCAGTGGATAATGAGAATTTACTGTACACAAATTCATAGACAAAAGTATAATACACACCAATAACAACAGTGGAAAACGAAGGATTACTGTACTGTACATGGATTCATAGACAGTGGTACAGTAGGCCCTTGATATAAGATGATTAAATTAGCACAATCCTATTAACAAAGGCCCAGTAAATCACTTAGTTTCTTTAGTAATGAATAACGAAAGTCGGGAAAAACATTTGGAAGTCTTCATTGAGGGACTGAGTGTAAAATAAAGTGGTGGAGACAAATATTCATTAATTGTACAGTATAACAAGTAGAAAAAGAAGGATTACTGTACAATGTTCTGCTACTATTTTGTACTACATGGAGGGGACATGGGTTACTGAAGAGGTCTCCCAACTCCACCTTTCCTATCATGAAGAACAATATCTCATTCTGACCGTAACATCATGTAGGACTGACTAGGCTACCTGGACACACACACACAGGCAAAGGCCAATAAAGACATTTCAATGGAGTTAGTACAACTTAAATTTTCTATCTGTAGGCTAAGTTATGTGTCAAATATGTAACATGATTTTTTTCTGCAATCAACAGGAATATAACATAATATATGTAAGTTAATGTAACCAGAAAAGATTGAGAAATATTAGGGAAATGGCCAAACAATGAAACTGACAGAGAGAAAGGGCTCAGCCATGGGAAAAATGATCTGTTTGCTATACTGTAATGTGAATGAGATATAGTAGTCAGAACAGCAGAAAATCTCCGTACCGAACTGAAAGTATTGTATAATTGTCTAAAAAATTCATCAACATCTCTGGTAGCATTTAGAGTGATGGAATATCATATTATAGGACTGCATTATTCTTTAGCAAAATGCCAAAATCTTATACTTTATCTTTTTATTTTTTCAGGTATGAAAGTGAAACATGATATTATTAAAACTGAATTAACTCATAGTAATTTCTGCTAATCGGTTAACAAGAAGTAAACGGATAATATGTTGTTCAACTGGTTAATGTGTAGCTGTGATGACACAATCTGTTGAGAGACCTACTGATAATATGCAGCTGGAAATTTGCACCTGTGTACTACCGGTATCTTGGGAGTGACAAATCTTTAGTTTAATCTGCAAGTGGGTGTGTACTTACATTATATACATGATGTTGTGTTGTAATTTTACATGACTTTACTTCTCATATTTCTTTAAAAGTTTTGTAACACGTCATAATTTGGTATGCACAGAAATACTTACATTGTTTCTTATTATTATCCTTATACAATAGTAGTAATGATGTAAGAGCAGATAAAGCAAGCTTTAATTTTAATATCTGAAACAAAGTACAGTAATATAGTTTGAATCAGTGATCCTACAACTGATACTTTGTTTAGCTGAGAACAAGGTAACAATTCACACACCATACTGTACTTAACTTTTTTGTTTTTGTTTATACAGTACTGATTTATTACTATATGAGTTAATTACTGAAATAATCTTTAGTAGTAACTTTAGTGACAGTGTTGGCATGATGGAGATGATCAAAAGAGTTGAAATTAAGCAACACAAGTGTCAACATTGTGATAAAATGTTTTCCAGAAGTCATGACCTCTCACGCCACATTCTTATTCATACAGGTGTGAAAGACTATGAATGTGAAATATGTTTTAAAAGATTTATTAGAAAAGGTGACCTTATGAGACACTTCCTGGTTCATCAACGTCGCAATGAAAACATTAACGATATGTTTGTATTGGAAGGGAATAATATCCCTCGTGAAATATGTGGCAAACTGTTTTCTGACCCAAGTAGCCATAACTACCACATGAAAATTATTCATACAGATGCAAAACCCTTTAAATGTGACTATTGTGAAATGGAATTTGCTCGTAAAGCTGTTCTTGATCGCCATTTACTCAAACATACACGTATAAAAAACTTCAGATGTGAAGAGTGTGGTAAATTATTTACATATAAATCGACCCTCAGTAGCCACCTGATCATTCATGCAGGGCTGAAAAAGTATCAATGTGAAAAATGTGGTAGGAAATTCACCGAGAAAAATCAACTCAAACGTCATTTGGTTACTCACACTGGTGAGAAAAATTTTGGATGTACCAAATGTGGGAAATTTTTCAGTCAAATATCTAGTCTCAATAATCATAAGCGTAAGCATTCTGAAAACAGAGGAAAGGATTTTGAGTGTGGTGAATGTGGGAAAAAATTCACAGAAAAGCGCACCCTAGATGACCATATACTTACCCATACTGGTGTCAAGAATTTTGCCTGTGATAAATGTGATAGAGTGTACACTAAGAGTACCAGCCTTAGGCGCCATAAACTGTTACATTTATCTGCTATCGCAGGTGGAAGAAACTTTGAATGTGATGAATGTGGTAAACATTTCAATCAAAGAATCTGTCTCACCAATCACAAGCGTAGACATGCTGCAATGAAGAACTTTGAGTGTGAGAATTGTGGGAAAAAATTTGCAGAGAAGAGCCACCTAAAAGAACATTGCCTCACCCACTCCAGTGTAAAAAGCTTTACCTGTGATGAATGTGATAAACGGTACACTCAAAGAGCCAGCCTCAGGCGTCACAAACTAACACATGCTAATGGAACCAACAAAACCACCTTCAGTTTTCCTTCAACACTCACCCACACAGACATTTTAGAACCCATAATTGTACTCAGTGCTTCAGACTCCAGTTAGTAAATTAAAGGGGATAGTATACTTTTGGTACAGTACATTAGAGCGCCTTGATTTTTCCAAAGTACATAAGGAAACAAAAACAATGGTGGCCTGTTGTTTGGAATATTTTGGAGGGATGAGTTGCTACAAATTTACCGACACAACTTTTCCCCCCATAACGTACAGTAAACCCTCAATCCAGTTCTGTAAGCCTTCAGGTTATAGACTGAAATACAAAGGGGCACAATATCATGAAAGTGTACAAAAAACTGTCACCAGAGGGAATATGTAAGGAAGCCATATTTAACCAGGGTGTACTGTACTTTTTTTTTTTATTATTATTCCTCTTACTGTACTTACTTACCAGCTCCAATACTTGGGAAAATATTGTCAGGAGACCAAACAAAGTTATAGCAGTCCCCTGCTTACAAAAGTAATACATTTTTGAAGAGGTGGAAATAAATTTACAAATAAAATAATAATATTTATCTATTTTAACCATGACAAGGAAAATGAACATGATGTGACTTAGAGAGAGAGAGCCTTGTTTTTAGGATTGATAATAATCAAGTTTAAGTACTTGGAGAGAAAAAAAATTAATCTATCAAAATACACCTCTGATGCTTCATATTCCTCCAGAAATGCCCAACAGAACTGACATTATGACAATAGTTTGGGGGAATCGGTAGCCCTCCAATGAACCATACATAAAGGCGTTACACCCACAGGTTACACCCCACAATTATACACAATAGTGATCCGTTAATTAATTTCCTTCAATTTCTTCAAACATGTTATGGCGAATTGGTGATAGATTATAACTGTACTGTACTTATATTTTTATATTGGGTGAGAGAGAGAGAGAGACAACAACAAAGACAAACTTTCCCACTAGTGGCTGTACGTACCTGGATAAATAAACAACGAATAACAATGGTGCGTACTTTTTATCCTGTTAAAAATATACTGATTTTCATATAGGTATTATGACACTACGATACACATTTCCGTACACTGTAGCCTAGTGTTTATAAGTTGCAGATAAATACCTAAACTAGCGGTGTATTATACTGATTTCCGTATTATTACATTAGATACACCTTTGCATAAATATCAGTATTTATATATAAGTTGCAGAACCTACAGTCCACTACTCCACTTCCGAGCGGAGCCATTATTGTGTCCTCACGTAGGCTAAGAGACGAAAGTACAGTAAAAGTACTAAACTAACAGCAGTCGATTCTGGGGCAAGCCACAACGGGGAACACCTACATCAGCAGGAGGTCTGCTGAGCCTCTGAGGAGGACACTCCGGAGTTAGCCATAGTGTGCCTCCTGCAACATGACGTGATACCAAGGATCTCTGTTTCTTATCCATGTGTGATACTAAAGCCATCAGCAAGAAGTCTGCAACTGTTCTTGACAAGTTGACAGTAGCCCGCATCTCATGAGGTTTTATCCATTCAAACGAATGGATCCTAGTTAGCGGGTTTTTGTTTCTGCGTACGTGATAAGTTAATTTGATAATAGTGCTCGTTCATGCTCATAGCTTTCTCGAATATCGACGTGTGATTGGCTGTCCAAATTTTCCTGGTAAATATTGAAAGAATTGTCGCTATCGCGTATGGTTTTTCTACCTTCATTACCCACTTATTTAGACCATTCTAAGACCGGTAAATATTGAAAGAATTGCCGTTATTGTGTACGGTTTTTCTACCTTCATTACACACTTATTAAGACCATTCTAAGACTATTTTCTTCTATGGCATTTCCTCCGCAAATGCCCCATTTAAAATGGGGCATTTTAAAATTAGCCTGATCTTACTTAACCTAACCTAGACCACAGCAGACTACCGGGACCTAACCTGGGCAAACTACCGGGAAATAACCGTGGTAAAGTACAGCCTGGCAGGAAATGACCGGGGCAAAATACTGGGACCTAGCTGGATCTGGCAACACTGCTAGAAAACGGTAATTCTTCTAATAAATACCACTTTCCTTATCTTTCATATTCTGATCTATTATATCTAAAATACTGCATATTATAACACCATAACTACACACGTTATTATATGTTTAATATAACATATATTATTATATATTACTATTGTCATGTGACAAGACACTCCTACAAGTACAGAAACTTACCTAAATATGAATAAAAAGTGAGAAGCGATCGACTGACTGAGAAGCAGCCATACCCAAGGACTATACTGTACATTGTGGGAAAATCAAATGTCTATAGTATTTTCAAAATATACTGAGCGCTGAGGCGTTGGCTGTTTGGAGGTTTTTCCCTCCCGCAATGCTGCCAAATCAGACCAATACACTTCACTCACTTTCTCATATCAGCTATTTACTGATGCTAAATTAATCTAAATTAATACGTATACATTTACTTCACTACTAAGGCCATGTAGGTATATGAAAGTATCATTCACTTCTCATATTAACAATGATAATATATATATGTATCACAACACTGGACAGAATATTTTTCCGACGTTGTCAGTACACCTAGGGTGAGTGTATTCAGGTATAAGTGTATAAGCTCCACCTGTCAACTCAGGTCACTACCGTCACTTTTACTCTGGCTACCACTCAAGATGGAGCAGCACATCTGCTACTCACTATCATGTTTTACATAGTAGAGAAAGAGAGAACTTATTTATAATGTAAATAAGTACTATTTAGAAGAGAAAGCAAATAGAGGACCTATCATTGCACCATCACGAGCAGTGGTGGTGAGGAATAAAAGTCAAAACAAACGAAAAATTATGTTATATCCTCAGAAAAGTGTCTCATTTATAATACAACATAATGTGTCAACAGAAAAGGAAAGATTTACTTCTATATTTTGTTGTTAACGGCAAGCGATATATATAGGCAACAGATGAGAGAGAGAGAGAGAGAGAGAACAGGCGGTGGGTTAGTGAGGGCTGGCTGTCATTTTTAATGAGGATCTAATCCCATAATTGTCCAGACGAGATCTGGCAACGTAGCAGTCAGGTAAATCTCGGAAGTGGCCAACGCCTTAGCGCTCAGTATATTTCAAATAGACTATAGTGGACTATCCTTTACAGCCTATATTTCTTGGGCACACCCATGGAGGTATATTATATATGGGCACACCCCCTACGCTCCTCAACCAGACTCGCCATTATCACCACGATACATTCCATCCAGTTGATAGACATCCTATCACCAGCCACACCCTCAGTTTTTAATAAAGAGCGGGAAATGGACAACACGGGACAGAAGAGGCCAAATGAGTCAAGACGTTTATTTGGGCAGTGATCAACCATCATCAGAGACAGACCGCCTCCTAAAGGACCTATAGCCTACATCATAGCAGTAGGCTACATCAAGCAACCATGAACCATCCCCGACCAACCTTTGAAAAGATCGAGATTGAACGCTGTAAAACTAAACTAATTAAAGTCCCTTTTTCGTCAGGTAAACACATCCTGAGGTTTATATAAAATAAGGGAGCATGGAAAACGAGGAAAAAAAATGGTTGACAGTATATATCCCTACCAAACATTTTTTTTTTTTTTTTTTTTTTTTACCGGACGACATTTCACGAACATTATCACGACAATGGGGGGATTGATTTGAGGATGTACAAAGGTCTGAAAGGCCCTGTAGGACGAGGGAGAAGGTGATAATTCGAGGTGAGCCAGCAACCACGAAGGAAATAGACTACTGTAAAAGGAATCGTTTTGTATTGGGTGGTTATACGTGTAGCCCAATAAGTATCGTTCCCAGTACGCCAATTATGTATTCGGGAAAAAAATCATGATCGAAGTACTGAACCTGCCCCATACAGTTTGACAGTCTTGGGCGAAGAGAAATGATATTCGTTTAGTGTATTTTGTAACTCGGTAGTTTATGTTGCCGAATTGATTTTTTTGCATATCTGATATATACCTCTTCCTGTCAGATAAAGAACCCGAGAACACAGAAGTTCCAGAACATAACGATTGCCATTCGTTACACTTTCCGCTGCTCTGTTGGCACACACACACATCTCTCACACTTTGTGGTTTGACGATTCTTTCCCCTGTTGGTGCTTTATAATAATATATGCGATATTCATTAGCCTTTGTTGGTGGCGTATTGTAGAACGAAGGAATTGGCTATATGGACAGACGAGCCTGAGTGTAGCTTAAATATGATAAATGTCGCATTCTTATTGATAAAGGAAAGCAATTACATCAAACAACAAAAGGAATTGATGACGGGAAATTCTAAACTTCGGATGAACACGACCTTCAGCAGTGAAAAGAACTGATTATGCTGGCTGCAAGTTAAGACCTTCATCAAAATTAATGGTTGTTGTATGTATTGTACAGTAGGCTACGTGTTGCCAGAGAAAACAAAAAGCTCCCAAGAGTCGTGCTGGGTGAAAATCAAGGATGGATATGATGTAAACAAAGAAATGAAGCAATGAAGAGGTTGTATATTTTTGTAAAAGAAATTGAGGGAGGTGGTGGTAGAGTGGATACACCGACGGACTGTGAATGGCATGGCCTCAGGTTCGAGTCCACGAGGATACGTCTGGGTGTTTTCTGAGGTGATCTGATGAGTCCAGCTGTTCGTCAAGTATCCTTGGCTACGCCGACACATTAAGAAAATACTCATAACATGCTGTGAGTGACAATGTAGCTGCCCTCTCCTGATAGAGACGTTTATAAATAAGGTGTCGTCATCTATAGTGGAGCAAACAGAGAGAAGCTACCAACATCATGAAGCTCCACTGTCTCATCTAGGACGACACCCAATAATCTCCGGGCCTCACAAGAGTCACGGGCTACTGACAGCCTATTAAAAAAAAGAAAAGAAAAAAAAAACGCGGGTAGAGCACCAACAGCTATAGGCGTGTGTGTACTGTACAGTCGGCAGCAAATGTCGTGTCGCCACATCTACTAAATCATGAAGTACAGCATGGAAATATAAGCTACACAGGCTCGTAAAATGAAAACCCAGAGTAGTTTACTCATTTCCCCCCTGGATATTGCAATTTTGTGTGGTTCGATGATTATCCTTTATGTTATCCTTTAATTAAGAAACGCTAAAAGTTAGGCGACACTACTTTTGCCGCCGACATGTACTTTGGAACAGGATATTAAAAGTTGCAGGCAGTCTATAGTGTGTATTCCGAAGCGTTATTGTGTTAAAATATGATCTCTCTTGCAGACATCTATTGACCATTTTGAAGCTGCAACCCGCGAAGTATTACAGCACTATTGCCAATATATATATATATATATATATATATATATATATATATATATATATATATATATATATATATATATATATATATATATATATATATAAAGCAAGAACAAGTATGAATACTTATTTTGATCGTCTGTCACAATAATCTCAACACGGGTGGGATAAGAGAAAATTGTGGAGATTAAAGTTCGTATTTCACTTTACACAGGACTTCAAATATAAGTAATTATGTGTTAAGCTTAACTTAATAATTCTTGATTTTATCTGAACAGTTTCTTTTTGCAAAGGCATACAACAAAGGAGAAGGCCATATGCTGACTATCTTCCAGACAATTTTATAAACTTGTACACTCGCAATCCACAATTCCTAGCCTACCCGAGTCGAAGCCCGAGATCTGAAGCAGGCGGTTTCTGGGCGACAGCCCACCCAAACCATCATGAGACCACACACATTTTCGAACCAGTGAAGGTTTTGGGTGGGCTGTCGTCCAGAAACCACCTGTTTCAGATCTCGGGCTTCGACTCAGGTAGGCTAGGGCAGGGTCCACCCTGGGCTATGGATTGTGGATTGCGAGTGTACAAGATTACTATTTTTTTATTGTGTTTCAAACTGTATTAAGCCACAAGAAATATTCTTACCTTGAGATTATTTTATTGTATCGCAGCCGTAAGAACAAACGCATAATAATCAAACAAACAAACACACAGTAACCTTGAGTTTTTCATAAAATCCGAAGCTGCAGCCAGCAGATGTGTTGCCGTTGGAGACAGGGAGAAATATAAAGCCAGTCAGTCCACCAGGATCAAGGAGTCACGATCGAGTAGAGTACAAGTAAATTTACGGTTGGCCAAGAACTGTAACTTATTATCATCTGAAGAAATAAGAATGTTTTAAAGAGAACTGACTGCTTTTGTTGTTGGTGAACTGAAACTCGGCAAGAAAACAGCAGAATATACTTCATGAAAATATACTGTTTCATTGCAATCCAAGTGTTTTTATTGGCTTCATGAAATAAAATACTAATACTGATAATAAAATAAATAAATAAAGTGGAGATGAATGTGTACCAAAAAGAATGGGCGAGAAACTACACGCTAGGAAGCAGTATCTCAATCTTGGGAAGCACTAGCAGAACATATAAAAACGTCTGACAAGCAAGCAAGCAAGCAAACAAGCACTACTAAGGACAAAGAGAACGAACACCTTTCATGGTTGCGTGCAGTGAATTTACCAAGGTCATACCACTGTCGTACAAAAACACTAATATGTACAGTCGGCCTCAGGAATTCGTACACAGATTATTGGTTAAAAAAAAAAAGGGGTTATCTTTATTCTTTACATACTGTACTGTACGTAGGCATTGTTCTGCTGACTGATTTAAGTATTAACATTACTAGAAAAGTTCGGTGTTTGGATATTTTTGTACTAACTTTTCTAGTTGTTACGAATCTTTGATGTCATGTACTGTACGGTGGTGTACACAAATTCATGAGGCCGACTGTACACTACGTAACTCCTCTAGCTGTTGCTATGCTGTCACAATATTTAGGAGATAGGAATCTAACACATTAATATTAATTCGATTTGAAAAGTTTAATTAATTATTATTGTTGTAAGGGCATACAACATCAAAGGAGAAAGACAAGACAGACCAATTTGACCAATCTCCAGACAACTTTAAAAACTTGTTATAAAAAGATTAATTTAACATACAAAGGTCCATAAGAAACCTTTTGGCAAGAGGGTAATGATTATATTCTCTTGCTAATGAGAGAAACTTTGGAAAACCATCAATTTATAAGTGTCTAATTCTTGGACGATAACTATTAAGAACAGATTTCAATATTAACAACTAAGATTATGTACAGCCACAATCAAATATCCACCAACACTTTCCTTCCATCGTAGTAACTATCTTGGTAATAAAGAACAACACGTGTATGGTTTTGCAGCACCACATAATAATCATTGAGGGGGTTGAGTTGACGTAAGGTGTTTGTTGTTGTATGTTTATATTTTGATATGATACTTGATACTGATTTATTTGCACGATGGATGGAAGGTGTCGGTGGATATTTGATTGTGGCTGTACAGTACATTCCGTAGGGTTGACTGCCTGTCTTGTAGAAATTAACGTCCACCTGACATTTTCTTTTGCAATTGTTTTCCTATATTTACTCTTATTAATTTCATACCATGTATATATCTGTTAACTTCATGATAGCCTTTAGCGGCAACGTTTCCCAGAGTGTTGGGGTAATTGTATTAAACAGCAGTAATAATAATAATAATAATAATAATAATAATAATAATAATAATAATAATAATACTGAAACTATAATAATAATAATAATAATAATAATAATAATAATAATAATAATATTGAAACTATAATAACGATAAAAATAAAAATAAATAAATATAATAATAATAATAATAATGAAACTATAATAACGATGAAAATAAAAATAAATACAATAATAATAATAATAATAATAATTATAATAATAATACTGAAACTATAATAAAAATAATAAAAAAAAGATAATAATAATAGTAATAATAGAAAAAAAATAATAAAATAAAAATACAGGATCCTGGTACGAAAGGTAAATATAAGAAAAGATAATAAATAATATTGATGGTAAATAGAGGGAGACGTGCAATCATAATACATAACAATAAAATGAAAGAAGAAGGTCATATTTTTTTTCTATATATATATAAAAAAATATGACCTTCTTCCTTTCATTTTATTTTTTATATAATGACTGCACGACTTCCTATATTTTCCATCCATTTTTATTTTTGTAACCTAACTTCATGGCCCCGAGTGTTAGGGCTTGAACTAAATGTAAATAAAAAACTTAAAAAAAACACTTTAATTTGTATCCGAATATATTTGTGACTATTTTATTAATTAACAAGACTAGTTCTGCATGACGTCCTAGAGAAATATTCTATCAATTAATTTCCCGAGTTCCTTATTTATTTAGCACATTATTTGTTTCGGGTGGTAAATCTGGAGTAAATGATTCCTCCAAATTATTATAGGCAACAGCAGGATACCATTATTTTTCTTCATCTGCTGGGTCTATTTCCTGGCATACTTTGGAGGAATCGAGGCACTACGTACACTCATGATACGTTATCCCTGACCAGAGACGAACGGCAGGCACCTCACACACATACACACATACACCATGCATTCGAACTCAGCCTCTATAGGTGTACTAGGTGGGGAAATGAGCAATACCAGGCGATTCGAAGCTTTCTGCTCCTCACACTCTGGTCAGAAATTATGTATCACGAGTGTACAGTCTATTAAAAGCATACTATCCCCTTAACCTCTAGCATGCAATCAATTAATGTCAACTAGCATAAGGGGACAGGCTTGAGGGGGGGTTTAGGGGGGTGCGGGAGTAGGGAGACAGACTTGGGGGGGGGGGTTAGGGGGGAGCGGGAATAGGGAACAACAGGCTTTCTACCCCCCCCCCAAGCTTGTCCCCTACTCCCGCACCCCCCTAGTCCCCCCCCCAAGCCTGTCCCCTACTCCCGCACCCCCCCAAGCCTGTCCCCTACTCCCGCACCCCCTTAATATTATCATTATAACCATCAATTATTCGATTACCAGATGGAGTGTGTAGTTTACATATAGGCTTTAATTCTGACTCTACCTTTATCATTATCATCTTTGTTATCATTATTACTGTCGTTAAGAAAAAGCTCACCCTCTGTCATAATAATAATAATAATAATAATAATAATAAAGTATTTGCTCTTGTCTTGTTATTTTGTACATTATTATTATTCTTGTTGTCTTTGTTCTCCTTTTTTTCTTATTATTTTTTGTTACCATCGTTTTTCTATTTCCATTTCTGTTATTAGTTATACTCGACATAATTTATCTACCATTAATTCATGTACTTAAAAAAGGCAAACTGACATAATTATAATGCTATCAAGATTCACGAGCACTAATAAGTATACAGCTTTGGTTGAAGTAATTCCAGTGGAGAACTTATCGTGCATTTATTTATTGTCTCTATATAGGTATTTGAAGCACACCTGATTATTTATTAGTGCTCGTGACTGTACACTCGATCAAAAAATTTCAAACCGTAAAACTATCGGTGCAATTCTAGCTTGAAACATTTTGACAGACGATCGATGGATATTGAAAAGATTGTAACTTAATAATATTGATTATTCCCGAGGCATTATGAGCTGTGTTATCCAAGAACCATATCAGACCACTCCTGTTGGATCCATAGTTATTATTATTATTATTATTATTATTATTATTATTATTATTATTATGTGTACACTAACCTATAAAGGAAAATCTGCTTTTTGTCACCCTAGGACGTAATTCATTATTATTTTGTGTGTGTGTGTGTGTGTGTGTGTGTGATCTGTGGTGATTTTTATTTTTTTTTACGGATTAATTAATTTATATATAGCGGCGGTCATAGGAACTCTTGGTGATCTTATTATTATTATTATTATTATTTTGTTTTGTCTTTTATCGTTTAGTAAGGCTAGATACCCGTCTAATGTAATCTCCATGTGTAAAGCAAACACACACAGAATATCGAGAGGTTCAATATCATGTCCAATTTCGTTCGACATGACATTGGTCCGTTTTCAAGAACATTCACGAGCACTAATAAGTATCCAGGTGTGCTTCGAATACCTAGAGACAGTAAATAAATACACAATAAGATCTCCATTGGAATTAGTTTGTTTTTGGTGAGTTGCTGGACTGTTCAAAGCTTCAACTACATGTATACTTATTAGTGCTCGTGACTGAACATTCATTTAGGGTGTTGACGATGAAGTGGTAGGCTATTGTACCGGGACAGTCACCGTCAAAAGTCCTGCTGTATCGGGTGAATGAAACTGTTGAGCCTTGCATGAGACTGAGGGTCGATTCCACAGTGGCTTTGGTTTGTTATGATCCTCCCCAACCCCCACGTGTCAGTTTTAATTGTATTCAACAAACTAAGTATCCATAACCACAATTTCTGTCAGGTATAGTTCCATTATATTACGATAGTTTAATTGTGGAGTCATCAAATTCATCAAATAATTCACTCATGAGTCAGTCATTTACGCAGTTCAGATTCTTTCGTAATAGGGTGCTTGCAAACCAAAACAAACCAGTGTGGAATCGGCACAGAATCTTATGAACCAATATGACAGAGATCAAACAATAGCTATCTATAGTTTTGTACCATTTTTCGAGGGAGTCCGTTTCAATGAATGGTACATACAGCCACAATCAAATATCCACCGATACTTTCCTTCCATCATAGTAAATATCTTGGTAATAAAGAACAACACGTGCATGATTTTGCAGCACCTCATAAAAAGAATTGAGTGGGTTGAGTTGACGTAAGGTGTTGTTGTATGATTATATTTCGATATGATACTGATTTATTTGCACGATTGAAGGAAAGTGTCGGTGGATATTTGATTGTGGCTGTACCTACGTGTTGCAGGACTATTGACCGTGACTGTACGACGACTCTGGGGTGAGCTAGTGTGTATGGAGTCATCGTACTGTTACCATGCCATCGTCAACGCCACATAATAAGATGTTCTTGCATACGACCTCCATTGCCCTTGAAGGAGCATACAAGTCGTAGTAAAGGCGATTTTTTTTTTTTTTTTATTGCGCCGTGGTGTCAATCAAAAGACAGGTAACAGAACAGTCATGAGGATAGGTGGGAACCATGAAAATCCAATGACCACACACATACACACACACGCTCACAAAAACATAACAGAATGAAACAGGAGAATACAGACAAATATTTTTACATTATGACCTACTTAAATCCACCAAAACGCGAAAAGGTTCAGGTTAGGACGGGCCCTCTCAACCTGTAAGTGACGGTATATATATATATATTATAACTTATTTATAAATCTGGAGTATAACCATGGCACCTGTGACTATAATATGCATCATCTTCAATTAATTACAAGGACGATAAATGGTAAAGACCTCCTGCAGGACCTTTGAAATATCCGACCACAGATTCATGTTGTCATCACCTACACTCGCAATCCAAAATTTATATCCAGGTTTTGTTAAAGTTTCGAATCATTTGACATACTAGTAAACCAATTACAACTCTTATCCTGTTTCATATTTGCTTCAGCTCGCTTAATTAATACTCAATCAGGCTATTCGAAGCAAGCCTGGATACATATTTTGGATTGCGAGTGTACGGTGATTGTCGGATGTATCGTCGTATATTGTTTGTATTTTCATGAGACGGCCTGTGTGTGTGACTGTGTGTGTGTGTGTATGTGTATGTGTGTACAAGCCGGTGTTGCGTGCGCATGGCCGGTTTAATAGACCACCCCCACAGTGACGCAACCAATGAGGTGAGTGTGGGTGAGTGGGTGGGGGGCGTCAGGAGGGTTCACACCAGTTTTTCTACTGGGCTTCGTGTTCGCAAGGACAAATTAGTTGGCAGGCAAAAAAAAAAAAAAAAAAGAGAGAGAGAGAGAGAGAGAGAGAGAGAGAGAGAGAGAGAGAGAGACCGGTTCTTGAATTTGAAACTGTGTATGTTTTTTTTTTTTCTCTCTCTTTTCCCTTTTTTTTTTTTGCAGCATGGGGCTTTAATTATAAGGAGCACACCAAGCCATAATAAATAAATAAATAAATAAACAAATAAATAAATAAATAAATAAATACCGTATGTAAAAAGATAATACAATAAATACATAAATAGAAATAAATAAATAATGAATACATTAAAGTTCTCTAGATCTAGCTATCGTAGGACATAATTATTATTACACACTCAAAGAACATGAGGACTCTTAAACTTCATTATTAATACGCTGCCACATCTACTCCAGACACAAAACAAGGGGTAAAAGATCGAAATACCTTGAGGCAACTGTACAGCCACAATCAAATAACCACCGTCACTTTCCTTCCATCATACAAATAAATCAGTATCATATCAAATACAATCCAACAACAAACACCTTATGTAAACTCAACACCTTCAATTATTATTATTATGATGTGCTGCAAAATCATACATGTGTTGTTCTTTTATTACCAAGATATTTACTACGATGGAAGGAAAGTGTCGGTGGTTATTTAATTGTGGCTGTACATGTAGATAGATGGCTTTGACTCCTCCTAAGTATGGCAGGAAACAGAACCAGATTTAATAAAGAAAAGAAAAAAAATGGTGGTCTGTTGACTGGAAAAGTTTGAAAGAATTAGATTTACCAACATTGTATCTCGATGTCCTCTTTACTGATAACGACAAAAAAAAAAAAAAAAAAAAAAATACAACACTATGCAATTACATTACTAAACAGGTATTAAAGATAACAACTTTGGCCGATTGTCCCTGCCAGACCTCAAGACCATCCCATTGTCCAGGACTTATTGGGTCGTCTCCAGGGCCGACTTACACCACTTCAATGGCTATCTAACAACTCCTCGGGCATCTCCATCCCAGTAGCCAGGACTATCTATATTGCTTTTATCCGTTCAGTTGTTGATTACCTCTCCCCTGCTCTGATTCAACTTCCCAGGGCTACTCTGGAAACTTTAGAAAAATTTCAGAATAGAGCAATGAGAACAATTCTCGGTTGTCCAATGTCGACCAGGATAGTGAACATGCAGCGTGAGTTGCGTCTTCCCCCGTTAGTGGAGAGAATTTATTCTAGTGTTACTTGCTTCACTGTCAAGTGTCTCCATTTCCCACATCTTTCACCCCATTACTCTCAGTTAGTCAAGACTTCTCTTAGACCAAACTCCCCTGTCCCATACTGCCTGCTGGACGTACTCTTATAAGGTCTGTTTCCTCTATGCTCCATAGTCTTAATATAGATATAATGGTGGCAGACGTCCACCCAGGGCCCCCTACGTGGATGCTACCAACACCTGATGTGAGCTTCATACCTACTTCCAAGTCGGAGCTGCCTTCTCTACAGCGGCAGTTGGCTCTGGAACACATAGAAACAGTGACGTCCTCCATCACAGATCCATACTGCATCTACACTGATGGCTCATTGCAGGTGGATGGTACAGCAGGTTGTGCCGTTTTCTCACCTGACATGGAGTCACCTCCAGGGGGCTGGGTTGGCCGTCATCTCTGTAACCACTCTAGCTCAACATTGTGTGAACTGTATGCCATTCTGGATGCTGTTAGTCTTGTTTGTCAACGTGGAGTGAATGCTGCCATTTTTTGTGACTCCAGACCTGCCCTTCATTTCCTCTCTAGTGTTCAGCCCACACACTCTACTGTTATTCAGCAGATTTTATCGTTTTTGGCCTTATTGCGTCATCGTAACTTGACTGTCAAATTTTTATGGGTGCCATCCCATGTAGGTTTACGTCACAATGGTACAGTTGACAGACTCGCAAAGGAAGCCTGCCATCTGCCTCCTCGTGGTGCTGGACGTCCTCTCTCCCTGACATGTTACCTCTCTAAAGTCCGCTCCACCGCTCTCCTCCCTGTACGGCGACGCAGGGATGCAGAGAGGCCCTTCAGCATCTCCATCACCCATTACGAGTCTGTCTGCCATCACAAATATTCCTACCGTCGTCGAGGCCTCATGGTTCGGAGGCACAATGTAGTCTCTGCTCGTTTGAGGCTTGGCTACCGGCCACCGTGGCAGGTTGCTGGGATGCAGGGTGAGCCTCCCTTCACTGAGTGTCGCTTGTGTGGAGCGCCTCGTGCTAACACTGTAGAGCACTATTGCCTGGCCTGCCCCACTGTCCGACACTTGCTGCCCCGGGGCCTGCCACTTGATGTGGTTTGTCGACACCTGCTGAACCACCAGGTTCTGGAGGAACTTCTGGTACGCCACCCTCGTTTTGGTGGATTTAAATAGGTCATAATGTAAACATTTGTCTGTATGCTTGTGCTCCATTCTGTTATGTTTTCGTGATGTGTGTGTGTGTGTGTGTGTGTGTGTGTGCGTGTGTATGTGTGGTTGTAGTCATTGGATTCTCATGGGTCCCGCCTACCCGTATGTATTGTTGCCTGCCTGTTGATTGACGCTACGGCGCAATTGATTAAAAAAAAAAAAAAAAAAAAAAAAAAAAAAGATAACAGATTTCTCCCTGATAAAACAGGTATTTAAAACACAATTCCACTTGGGTTATCTCTTATATATAGGTACACTCGATCAAAAAAGTATCGCGCATTTCCCTCGTGAAACATTCTGACACCTAAGACGATGGCTACTGAAAACGAGCTTGTTTATCATGAGCTGTAGCGATCATTTACAGAACCATCGGACCCCACCTGCGCGATACTTTTTTGAGCCAGTGTACAGTGGGCGGCAAAAGTCCTGTCGCCTCACTTGCTTCACCGAGGCACACAATGTTCATAGACTCGAGATTATTAGGTGTAGAAAACATGTGTATTTCTCGAGTCGATGAACACTGTGCGTCTCGGTGAAGCAGGTGAGGCGACAGGACTTCTGCCGCCGACTGTACAGCTATTGCTGATAGTGCTGAACCAGGGTCCAATGAGTGTTGGAGAACAACTGAACAGGGTTCGAACAAGTGAATTTTCCAAACCATTCTCAACGTTGAGAGAGGTTTAGAAGACTCACTTTTTCGAATTCTGTTCAGTTGCTCTCCAACACTCGTTGGACCCTGGTCCACCACTATCAGCCATGGCTGTACCCTCTCCAGTTGAGCTCTAGAGATGTTAGGGTGAAAGTACAGAGAGCGGCAAAGGTTCTGCCGCCAGATATACACATTTCTAAATGTACAGCCACAATCAAATAACCACCGACACTTTCCTTCCATAGTGCAAATGAATCAGTATTATATCAAAATATAATCATACAACACCTTACGTCAACTCAACCCCCTCAATTATTATTATGAGGTGCTACAAAATCATGCACGTGTTGTTCTTTATTACCAAGATATTTACTATGATGGAAGGAAGGTGTCGGTGGATATTTGAGTGTGGCTGTACACATACAATTCCAACACAAAAATACTCATAGCTTCAAAATAAAACTGTCCGATATTAGAAATGAGTAGGCTATAGGTGGAAGGGAATGTTTGTCCACATATGTATGCATAAATGATATTACAATGTTATGTTATTTTGATACTGTTAATATATATATAATGTACAGCCACAATCAAATATCCACCAACACTTTCCTTCCATCGTAGTAAATATCTTGGTAATAAACAACAACACGTGTATGATTTTGCAGCACCTTATAATAATAATTGAGGGGGTTGAGTTGACGTAAAATGCTGTAAGATTATATTTTGATTTGAGACTGATATATTTGCACGATGGAAGGAAGGCGTCGGTGGTTATTTGATTGTGGCTGTACAAGAATGAAGGTTTGAGTTGAGGGGATGGATGGAAAGAGAACACACAAGAAGAAGGGAGAGAAAATGAAAATGAAAACAATCAAGTAGCAAGAAAGCAGGAATGGTTGGAACGAAGATATATATATATATATATATATATATATATATATATATATATATATATATATATATATATATATATATTATATATATATATATATATATATTAAAAAACAAAACAAAACAAACAAGAAACGAAAACACTGAAAAATGGTAAGAACATTATGAAAAGAATTAGGTATAGCAGGTGGGGTGGAGGGAGTGGGTGGAACGAGGATTAAAAAAAAAAAACGAAAACAAGAAACAAAACAGAAATAACAAAACCCAAACAAACGCAAACAAAAACAAAGGAAAAATAAAACCTAAAAACAGAGGGAAAGAGGACACGAGTCTTTTTTGTCTGTGTAGCCTATTAGACCTGGGGCATCATGAGCTCTTCTTCTATCTCTCTTCTTCATTTCTTCCCTGTTGTTGTGTTCGATTATCTCTCTCTCTCTCTTCTTATCACTCCCATCATTCTTGTCCTTCCCTCCCTATCATCATTTTTTTATTTCTCCCTCCACTCTTTATTTAATTCTCTCTCTCTCTCTCTCTCTCTCTCTCTCTCTCTCTCTCTCTCTCTCTCTCTCTCTCTCTCTCTCTCTCTCTCTCTCTCTCTGCATTCTTGTCCTTCCCTCCCTATATCATCATTATTTAGTTTCTCCCTCCACCCTTTATTCGATATTTCTTTTTCTTTTCTTGATGACCTATTTTCCCCACAAACCATGACACGAAACAACACCAGATCTTCTATTAGTAACGTTGAGGGGATTTGCATGTTTCCTGGCATAGTTAGGAGGAATCAGTATAGCCCTCCAATTTACCAAAAAGAGAAAAATTCCCCTTTGGTTAAATATTCTTCCTCCTTTTATTCATTCGATTTTCTTTCTTCTCTCATGTGTGTGTGTGTGTGTGTGTGTGTGTGTGTGTGTGTGTGTTATCTCAACCTACCAACCATTGGAGTGCCTTGATTCCTCCATAGTATGCCAGGAAACAGGATCATAAAACAATCAATAATGGTGGCCTGTTGTCTGGAATAATTTGGATGAATCAGTTGCTCCAATTTAATTTTTACCAACACTGTTTTCCCCCCCTGTGATGTAGTCAGAAAACTGGAGGTAAACAAGTCCTTCAAATATTGCCACGAAACACAACCACCACCACCACCTGTATGGAAGGAGCTTGTTTCGTGGCATAGTCAGGAGGAATCAGACGCCTTCAATTTTTATACACAATCACAGGGTCCTTAATTCTTCCTTCTCCTTTTATGATGACTCTATGTAATGGAGTGTAATATATACATAATATAATACATTATAGCCAGTCACTAGTCCTTCACTCTTTCTTGGTATAAAATTGTATCTTTATATAATTTTTTCTGCGATAAGTATGTATATGAGTTTCTAATCTCTCTCTCTCTCTCTCTCTCTCTCTCTCTCTCTCTCTCTGATGCAGGCGGGGAATAATAAATCTGCCTCCCTACCTCCTTCCTTCTCTTTCTCTCTCTCTCTCTCTCTCTCTCTCTCTCTCTCTCTCTCTCTGATGCAGGCGGGGAATAATAAATCAGCCTCCCTATACCTCCTTCCTTCTCTCTCTCTCTCTCTCTCTCTCTCTCATCCAATCCATACCCAGCCCGGCGGTACCTGTCTGACCACTTTTTGTTGTTGATGGTGTTGGTGTTGTGTTGGTGTTGCCTGGCTGGTCATTACACTATACCCTTGGCTCCATTCCTTACCACACACACACACACACACACACACACACACACACACGTTTTAGCTTCGTCATCCATCCCTGTGTGTTAAAAATTTACTCAAAGTCATCCTCTGATTATTCTATATTCTCTATGCAGCACCACCTTTGTCCACTCGTCAAGATTTTTATTATTTTTCACTATATTATTATTTTTATCTAGTTGTAGTTGTTGTTGTTGTTGTTGTTGTTGTTGTTGTTGTTGTTATATTTATTTTTAACTGAGGTCGTTCTTTATTTCTTCGGTCCCTTTTCCACTCCCATTCTCATTTTCTCATTTTGTTTCTATCTATTTTATATTATTATTTTTGTTATTTTTTCGCCAATTGAGAAAGGCTTGAGGGACCGGTAATAGGAATTGGACGTCAGCAGTTCTCAGAAATGTTTGGATGATATTCCCTCGCTCCCTCCCTCTCATACAGTCAGGGAATAAAGTCTCTCTCCTCCTCCTCCTCCTCCTCCTTCTCTCTTCCTCTCCTCTCTCTCTCTCTCTCTCTCTCTCTCTCTCTCTCTCTCTCTCTCATACAGTCAGGGAACAAATTCTCTCTCCTCCTCCTCCTCCTTCTCTCTCCTTCTCTCCATCTCCTCTCTCTCTCTCTCTCTCTCTCTCTCTCTCTCTCTCTCTCATACAGTCAGGGAACAAAGTCTCACACACACAAACATACACAATCACACACACTAATCTAAGAGTTAACCAATACTCTCAGTCTTTCATATACACAACTGGTCAACTCTGGAACACTTTACCTCCATCCATCTTTCCCTTTATTTACTACGACTTGTGTTGCTTTAAACGTAATGTGTCTAGGCATCTCGAACGAAATTGGACATGAGTGTGGACCTCTGTTATTCTTTATATCACAGCCTTTAATCCTCAATAGGCTCGAATATATAAAAAAATAATTTATACGACTATAAAATAACAGTTATGTGTATGTGTGTTGCCTTCTAATCATATTATTATTATTATTATTATTATTATTATTATTATTATAAGGAGTTACTGCATAATCATAATTTATTTTGTACGGCTCTATATAACATTTATGTGTATGTGTGTGCTGCCTTCCAAACATATTATTATTATTACAGTATTATCATCATGTCTCACTTTTTGTAATCAAACCTGTACAAACTCAAATACCTGTTTTTGTTTCCCTGTTGTCCTTATTGTGTATTAAGGGGGAAGTTTTGTGTTGGTAAATCTGGAGCAACCGAATCCTCCAAACTATTCCAAGCAACAGAACACCATTATTTTTGTTAACTTGGGCATGTTTCCTGGCATACTTTGGAGGAATCAAGGCACTCCAATCTACCAAAAATGAAATACCACCTTAAGGGGGATGTTTTGTGTTGGAAAATCTGGAGCAACCGAATCTTCCAAACTATTCCAAAACAACAGCTGAACACTATTATTTTTGCTCTTCTGGTCCTGTTTCCTGGCATACTTTGGAGTTATCAAGGTACTCCAATGTAACAAAAAAGTGTATTATTACCTCATTCAGGCCTCTCTCTCTCTTTCTCTCTCTGCTAGATAAACAAACCCCAAACCAACCCGTGCAACATTGCAATTCCTTCTCTGTACGATCCAACATTCATGCACTGTTGAAAAGTATACAAACAAACACCACATGGTATAAAAAAAAATAGTATGTACTATTTGCTTTCGTGTCCTTGTTTAGTGTTAATAATCAAATACAATAACATTAAAAATACAATAACTAAATATAACACGTGTCATTAATACAATAAATAAATAAATAAATAGTACACGTGTCAGTAAAACAATAAATAAATAAATAGAACACGTGTCATTTAATTAATATAGTGATTGTGTAGCTCAGCAAGAAGTAAACAAAAAACCTGGGGCCCGTCGTGTTTATATACAAGTTTTAGTCCGCCTTCCAACACGTGGGCTTTTCTACTTACCACACCAACATCTCTTTAACATCTTCACTACCCACTACACATCACTATTACCTCCACTTTTCACATCTTCACTATCTCCGCTGTGAGGTGTAAAAGGGTCGAAGGAAGCGTAGACGTTGAAAATGATGAAGAAAATAATCGTGAATATGATGATGTAGATGCTAGGTTATGTTAGGATAGGATTGTAAGGGTTGGCAAGATGTGTTTTTGAGGTTAAGCCATCACAATCAGCCATAACCTGTATGAGCAAAGTGATGTTTGTAACAATTTGGATACAGAAATAACAGATATATCTTCTCACTTGGTAAATTACATATGTCGTAAGAATAAAAACTGCTGGATGTACTATTGGCCACAAGAATTCATACACACGCTGTTGTTTTCAAGGGTTTACAACATATAGAAAATATAGGACTACGTAGCTGCAATACATTATTATTAGGTTCGTTAATATTTAGTAATCACTGAGTCACTTGGTAGACCATTCATTGCAGTACTTCCACAACAATGAGACTTCTTTTCCCATATAGCCTGTGTAAGAATTCATGTGGCCAACTGTACATTGCATGGAACTGACACTGGTAAACAGAAAATAATAGAAATGAAACACAACACTACTAATCCAGGCAGGAAGTACTGGATGACAAGATGCGCATGCAGTTGGATGTGCAAAAATGTACACTCGTGGATACATCATTTCTAACCAGAGTGTGAGGAGCAGAAAGCTTCGAAACGCCTGGTATTGCTCATTTCCCCACTTACTGCACATATAGAGGCTGAGTTCGAATGCAGGGTATGTGTGGTGCCTGTCGTTCGTCTCTGGTCAGGGATTACGAGTGTACGTATGGTTAACAGTCCCTAGCAACAACAACCACCACTTCAAGGATGTTACAGGGACCCCGTGATGTATATAATTATGTAGTCAGAAAATTGGAGGTTAGTGAGTCATTCTAACATTGCCGCGAAACACCACCTACATTGAACGAGCTCGTTTCGTGGCATAATCAGGAGGAATCTGAAGCCACCAAGTCACATACACGATCCCAGGGTCCATTTAAGGTGGTAATTCTTTTTGGGTACATTGGAGTGCCTTGATTCCTCCAAAGTATGCTAGGAAACAGAACCAGAAGAACAAAAATAATGGTATTCAGTTGCTTGGAATAGTTTGGAGGATTCAGTTGCTCCAGATTTACCGCCTTGGTTCCTCCAAAGTTTTGCCAGGACACAGGACCAGATTAACAAAAATAATAATGGTTTGGAGGAATCAATTGTTCCAGATTCACCAACAATGTATAGTTCCCCCTTAATTAAGTCATCCAATAATAATGGAACCAAAAACCTTCGTCACAAATCAATGGTAACTCAGAGCTTTATTATTTTTTCCTTCACTATAGTGCCTCCAATAAGTACCACAGAACTCTTGTAAAGTGTAGTGTAGTACATACATTGAGAACGCCACGTGTAAAAAGGAGTTGGTTGGTTGGTTGGTTGGTTCAGTGTTGGGATGATTAGAAAGAATGCTGTCATCACACCCGACACACCCTTGTAGTATCTAACCCCAGGCAAGACAGGCACGACCCCAAGGCATATAAACTGGGACCGGACTAGACAGGCAAGCAAGCAGGCAGGCAGGGAGCAGGCCTGAACAGAGACGAGTACAAAAGGAGAGTACACACACACACATACACACAGAGACGAGTACAAAAGGAGAACATAAAGAAAGAGGTGAAGGATGCGACTGAAACACACACACACACACAGAGAGAGAGAGAGAGAGAGAGAGAGAGAGAGAAGTGGCGGTATAAGCAGATCTCATGTTATGATAAGGAGAAGATAGGGAGAGAGATAGCAGCAGTTGGATGCATGGTATGAGGGCGTGAGAGTTGACCAAATTAAGGAGGGAAGAAGGAGATGAATTATAGAGAAGGATGACTTGAGGCTGCTTCTGAGAGAGAGAGAGAGAGAGAGAGAGAGAGAGAGAGAGAGAGAGAGAGAGAGAGAGAGAGAGAAAAAAAATTAATGGTTGCTTGGTTCAGGGACCAGTAGTCAGAAAATTGGAGGTTAGTGAGTCCTTTGAACATTGCCACGAAACACCACCTACATACATTGAAGGAGCGTGTTTCGTGGCACAGTCAGGAGGAATCTGAAGCCACCACCAGGTCTCATACACGATACAGAGGTCCTTTATTCCGAAATGATTAGTCCGTATATAATTGAAGTGACTGTGGCATGTAATACACTCCATTCCAAGTGTGACACCAGTTGTGCATTCGTTGCTACAAGCATCATTGTATACAAAGAAATAAAAAGTAAATACAAAAGGACCTGAAAACAGCAACAAACAGCAACAGATCTAGTGGTCCTTGCGAGGCTGCTTGGCTAGGCTTAACTATCTTTCTACTCAATTTCTACTGTCCTGGTGTGAGGGAAAGTACAATAAAGAAGAAGAATACCACTGAGACGAGTATAGATGAATATACATATAAACATAACGGTAAGAATACTAAAAGGAATAGGGGGACAGGCTTGGGGTGGGTAGAAAGCCTGTCCCCTATTCCCGCACCCCCCTAACCCCCCACCCCCAAGCCTGTCCCCCTACTCCCTCACCCCCCAAAACCCTCCCAACCCCTCCCAAAAAAAACCCGCACCTCCCTAAACCCCCCCCAAGCCTGTCCCCCTACTCCCTCACCCCCCAAAACCCCCCCAAGCCTGTCGCCTATTCCCGCACCCCCCAAAAAAACCCCAAGCCTGTCCCCTACTCCCGCACCCCCCTAACCCCCCCACCCCAAGCCTGTCCCCCTACTCCCGCACCCCCCAAAACCCTCCCAACCCCTCCCAAAAAAACCCCGCACCTCCCTAAACGCCCCCCAAGCCTGTCCCCCTACTCCCTCACCCCCCAAAACCCCCCCAAGCCTGTCCCCTACTCCCGCACCCCCCAAAAAAAACCCAAGCCTATCCCCTACTCCCGCACCCCCCAAACCTCTCACCCCCCCAGCCTGTCCCCTTATTCCCGCACCCCCTTATATGAAAGTAGGTCAAACACATTAACTATAGGTATATTCTACACCAAATTACTTGTTAGTGAATCCGACTTTGGCATTATTCTAATTGATTGATTGATTGATTGATTGATATTAGGCGCCGCAACAGTGAGGTCATATAGCGCCAGAAGGTGATAGAGAGGTGAGAAAGCAGGCAGGATTGCATTATTCTGAAATAAACAAAAATAAAGTGAACGTTTATAACGATGTAATAATCAAGGTGGTTATGATCTCAATGCAATATCTCACTAGAGCATGTAACCCCACACACACACACACACACACACA
>JAWQEG010000975.1:0-115436 GCA_033782935.1 Petrolisthes cinctipes
ATTGTTTTTGTTGCTGTTGTTGTTGTCTCTGCCCTTGTCCTTGTTAATGCTGTTGTTACCTTTGTCATTGTTATTATTGCTGTTGTTGTTGTTGTCTCTGTCCTTGTCCTTGTTAATGCTGTTGTTACCTTTGTCATTGTTGTTGTTGCTGTTGTTATACGTCATTGTTATTCGGAGAGGGAGAGAGAGAGAGGGAGGGTAAGAAGGGAAGGGGAGAGTGAGTCTGGTGGCCCCCTGCTTGCTGCTGGTGTTGGTGCTGGTGGTGGTGGTGCTTCTGTCACCTGTACACCTGTCTGTAGTGTCATGTCCCTCAACCTCACTTACCCTGCATGTCCTCACCCACCTCTCCCTCCCCACCGGCCTTCTGTCTGTTCGCTCCTCCTCTCTCTCTTCTTTTTCTTCTCCTCCTCTCTCTCTTCTTTTTCTTCTCCATACACCTCTCTGCACTGTAAACAACTCCAACGTCACACCCTCCTTCGACTACACACACACACACACACGCACACACAATTTTGTTTAGGACAGGAAAAGTGGTGTCTACAAATATGACAACACCGTGCAGCAGAGTAACGCAAATCAGTGACCTCTGGTGGTTATTTTTGGCATCTATTAGCAGCCTCTATTGGCGGGCTACAAATTCCCCTACTTGTGAAATAAATAAATAAATAAATAAATAAACAAATATATAATAAATAAGATTCCCTAACTTTGGAGGGATCGGTAACCTTCCTAATTCAACGACAACACACACACACACACACACACAGGTTCCCTAATTATTATAGTTAACATATTCTAAATTCATCCTCTTCTCCCTGCACTATACCAAGCGAGCGCCTCTGTGTTTTCCTTCGACGTGTATAAGACGTGTATAATAGACAGTGAAGGCCCTAAAACCCTGGGCCCTTAGAGACTCGGTCGGCCTCTGAAGCATCTCTCTCACTTTCTGTTTTGTTTGTTTATTTGTCTCCCTCTCCTGTTGTTTACTGTTTGTTTATGGTTCCTGTTTCACTCACGTATTTATTCTATTCTGTTTGTTTATTTTTTTGTTTGTTTGTTTTGTGTCCCTTTCTTGTGTTTATATTTTTTCTATCACCTGTTTGTTTGTTTGTTTTCTGTTCCTTTCTCGTTTCTTCTGTTTACTGTTGTTTTTCTCCTGTCTTCTTCCCCGTTTCATCTGTTTTTTTTCATTTGTCTCCCTCCTCCCTTCTGTTTATCTGTCCTGTTTACCTGTGTATTTTCTGTTGTTTGTTTGTTGTTTGTTCGTGTCTGGCCTCCTGTCACTCTCACCTTTATCCAAGTATGAGTTTGTTATACCTCTCTCTCTCTCTCTCTCTCTCTCTCTCTCTCTCTCTCTCTCTCCTCTCTCTCTCTCTCTCTCTCTCTCTCTCTCTCTCTCTCTCTCGTGGTAAATGTTTATCTCTTCTGTTTTCCTACATGCCTCTCTCTCTCTTCTGTCTACTGTCAATCCCTTCTGCTTCCCTAGTTGTATCTTCCTCCCCTATAGCTCTCTCTCTCTCTCTCTCTCTCTCTCTCTCTCTCTCTCTCTCTCTCTCTCTCTCTCTCTCTCTCTCTCTCTCTCTCTCTCTCTCTCTCTCTCTCTCTCTCTCTCTCTGTATGTATGTTTCTCGTTCTCCATTAGTATCATTCATTCCCCATTTGCCTCTCGTGTCAGCCCTTCTATATCTGTGTACAGCATTGCACCCCCTTGTATCATGCTGTCTGTCACCATTTCTTCACCCTCGTCTCTCCCTCATGCATGCACCTTCTTCCCAATATACACCACTTTGCTTCCCTTACTATCTCCCCTCCCTTCATATATACCCTCTTCCCTTCTTTTTGCCTTCATCCCTTCCACCCCCCCTTGCCTGCATGCTTTTTACCCTCTTCCCTACCTATCTACCTACCTACCTACCTACCTACCTACCTACCTTCCTTCTTTACCCTCTTACTTTAACACTCATATTTACCATCCCTTCTCTTCCCTTCCCTTCCCTTCCTTTCCCTTATCTTCCCATATTTTCTCTTCCCTTCCCTTTACCCTCTTTTTTCCTTTACCTTCTTCCCTGTTATCCAACCTGCTTCCGACCCTCCTTGCCTTTCTGTTCATCCCATTTTCCTCCCTCCTTTTCATTCTTCCTCACAGATTCCCTTACCTCCCTCTCTCTATACCTCTTACCTTTCCTCCCTTCCTCCCTTCCATCTAATATCCCTGTGTTACTCTCTTACCTCCCTCTCCCTCCCTCCCAGCCATCATATATCCCTGTGTTACTTCCTTACCTCCCTCCTTTCCTCTCTCTATACTTACCTCCCTCCTTTCCTCTCTATACTTACCTCCCTCCTTTCCTCTCTATACTTACCTCCCTCCTTTCCTCCCTCTATACTTACCTCCCTTCTTTCCTCTCTCTATACTTACCTCCCTCCTTTCCTCTCTCTATACTTACCTCCCTCCTTTCCTCCCTCTCTCTACCTACCTCCCTCTTCCTACTTACCTCCCTCCTTTCCTCTCTATACTTACCTCCCTCCTTTCCTCTCTATACTTACCTCCCTCCTTTCCTCTCTATACTTACCTCCCTCCTTTCCTCTCTCTATACTTACCTCCCTCCTTTCCTCTCTCTCTATACTTACCTCCCCTCTTTTCCTCTCTATACTTACCTCCCTCCTTTCCTCTCTCTGTACTTACCTCCCTTCTTCCTCTCTCTATACTTACCTCCCTCCTTTCCTCCCTTCCTTCTAGTCTTCTTCACCAGGGAACACGAAAGGTCAGGCTGATTAAACTTTCAGCCAGGTACCACGCCAGGTGAGAGGGAGGGAAAGGTGGAGGTGAGAGGGAGGGAAAGGTGGAGGTGAGAGGGAGGGAAAGGTAGAGGTGAGAGGGAGGGAAAGGTGGAGGTGAGAGGGAGGGAAAGGTGGAGGTGAGAGGGAGAGAAAGGTAGAGGTGAGAGGGAGGGAAAGGTGGAGGTGAGAGGGAGGGAAAACTGGAGGTGAGAGGGAGGGAAAGGTAGAGGTGAGAGGGAGAGAAAGATGGAGGTGAGAGGGAGGGAAAGGTAGAGGTGAGAGGGAAGGAAAACTGGAGGTGAGAGGGAGGGAAAGGTAGAGGTGAGAGGGAGGGAAAAGTGGAGGTGAGAGGGAGAGAAAGGTATCTGTCTGTCTGCTCCCTCGGCCCACCTCTCCTCTCTCATATTTTTAAGGTGTCTCCTCTCCACTTCACTCCAGTAACTATCCTCATATACACTTTTTTTTTTTTTTTTTTAACCCTTGATTTTCTTGTTTCTTGTACTCTTCCTTTTCCTTTCATTTACCTGTCTTCTCTTTTCTTTTCCTCTCTTGCATACTTTTCTTCTCAACTTTTATTTTTTCTCTCATCCTTCCCTTCCCTTTCCTTGCCTTGCCTTGTCTTGCCTTCTGGTGCGTGGGGGGTGAGAGAGACTGTTATAGGAGACCATGGGGAAGGAGTGAGAGAAACTGTGAGGAGGGAGGGAGTGAGAGTAGCCATGAGGAGTGAGGGATGGAGTGAGAGAGGCCATGAGGAGTGAGAGAGACTGTGAGGAGCTAGTGAGAGAGGCCGTGAGGAGTGAGAGAGGCCGTGAGGAATGAGGGAAGGAATGAGAGAGGCCATGAGGAGTGAGAGAGGCCGTGAGGAGTGAGGGAGGGAATGAGAGAGGCCGTGAGGAGTGAGAGAGTTAGGGAGTGAGTACTGGGAGAGGTCGTGGGGGAAGGGAGTCTGATTGTGGTTCCGTGTTGAGTATTTGTTTTCATCAGGACTCTAGAAAACCTGGTGGGGGAGAGGTGAAGGGGGAGGGAGGAGGGAAGGAGGGAAGATAAGGGACGTGAGTAGAGGGAAAAATAAAACAGAGGAAGGAGGAGGAAGGAGGGGAGAAATGTATAGTAGAGTGTCTTGCATGTATACGAAGGAGCTAGGGACGAGGGAGGGAAGATAAGGGGCGTGAGTAGAGGAAAAAATATAACTGGGGAAAGTGGAAGGAGGGGAGAAATATATGGTAGAGTGTCTTGCATGTATTGTACTGTACGAAGGAACTATAGGGAGGAGAAATGGGGAATAGGAGTGATGAGTGAGAAGGGATGAGACAGAGAACAGGTAGATAAGTTTATATGACGAATATGGAAGGAATGGAGGAAGGAAGGAAAGGAAGAAATGAGAAGAACGTTAAAGTTTTATAGAGGGACAAACAGTTCTATTCTCTATACACATCTTAACCAGTTTCCATTCTATATACCTTCTTTATTATCTCGTCTCTTTATTCCATCCATTCTATATATCTTCTTATCTACCATTTTATCTATCTTTTCTGTCTCTTTGCCCTACCACTTTTCTTCATTTTCACTTTCCGTTTTCCTCCGTTACTTTCTTTCCCATCTATATAATGATCTACTTTCTGTCCCTTCCCCGTTTCTTATGTTCCTGTCGTTCCTTTTCCTCCACTCTGCTATATATACCCATTAATTCGTCCCCCCGACCCATGCCATGCACCTATATACCTACACCGACGGTCGAGAGAATATATGTATCCTCTCGACCGTGCCTACACCAACCAACACAGCTGCCTCAGACGTCCCAAAGTTTAGCTCGTCTGTACAAGTTAACCCTTACTTTCCAGTCACTACACGTGGGGCGAAAATACGGAATGAAATAGTAGTGGAACAGTAAGTGGAACGAACCAGCAGGGGACTTATAATGGATGGGAAGGGGTATATAGGGTATAATTATAACATGTGCAGGGAGGAGCTCGTGTAAGGTGCATGTATGTGTGTGTGTGTGTGTGTGTGTGTGTTTTTACGTGTGTTAGAAATATGTCAGCCATTCGTGGGCCTTGTCGTTTGAGTAGCATTTTTTTTATTATAACCGTAACACTACCTTGGTGATCGATCGGTTGGTGCATGGGATTCTTAGCGGTCTTATTTTAAATCCTGCCAGTGGGTTTGCTGGAAAAAAAAAAAAAAAAAAAAAACACACACACACACACATGTAAGCCTATATGGGACTAAAGTTTCGAATTTGGCTATGAATACTGTTCTGTGTTCATTGCCCCAGTAGGCTACATTGGGAGACCCACTCTTTATACACAGTCATTGGACCAGTATTCCTCTGACACATACATACATGACTAGTCTACATCCTCACACCATCATACTTATATATATACGTGATTTAGGTGGTGGCTACAGTGGACCTTCCCCTGGCCTTACACATCTTTAGTACCTTTACGTCTGGCGATGCAGGTAAGAGTAGAGTGTTTAATTAAGGGGAGGATACAGTGTTGGTAAATCCAGAGCAAATTATTCCTCCAAACTATTCCAAAGCAACAGGTTACCATTACTTTTGTTCTTCTGGTCCTGTCTTCTGGCATACTTTGGAGGAATCAAGGCGCTCCAATGTACCAAAAGTATTCTCTCCTTTATTAATAAGACATTTAGGAAAAGATTATATTATAGTCCATTGAGTTACTGAACATTAATTATTTAGAATTGGCTTATTACAATAGCAAGGATTAATTAAAGTAGGATAAGAATAAGCTGTTAACGAATTATATTTCTATTTCCATGCATAATTAAATTCCATAACTGATACTTAGTTACTTTTGCATAATTATACTGTATTGAGATTATTAATGTTATGAGAGCATTATTATAGTAGCGGTGCTTTTTATTATGTTTTATTAGTGAATTATTATCAAGGCTGAATGTGAATTAGTTAGAGATAGAGTTGTTAGTATGACATGCAAACATTTCTTCCTTACACATCCCTCCGTGAGCCAGCGTGGGATGAATTTTCTGGCTGTAACCATCCTGCATGAAAGGAGAGTCTGGCCTAACAGTTCACCTAAAAGGAATACTGTACCGTTCTCCTCTTTTGGGTGAATGTGATTGAAGGAGTGGCAAGGGGAGGAATGGGAATGAAAGGAATAGCAAGGGAAGAAATGGGAATGAAAGGAGTGGCAAGGGTAGGCGTGGCAAAGGGAGGAGTGGCAATGAAAGGAGTGACAAGGATAAGAGTGGCAATGAAAGGAGTGACAAGAATAAGAGTGGCAATGAAAGGAGTGGCAATATGGTGACTCTGGGTGTGATGTGCCTAATACATATTTAATAAACTATTTTTGTGTATAATTATATCTTTAAAATAACTAGAACGTGATGGTTAGCTGTATTGGTGGTGAAGAGATAATCAATCTTAAAAAGTAAAGCTTACATTTGAAGAAGGTAGATGCCGGTGAAATGGAGAAATGTTATTCCTTCACATTGCAATGGACCTAGAAACACATCAGCTCGTTGCTTGGAGTTGTAGCATAAATAACTTCAATGATACTAACTAATAAGGTGTATAGAGTATAGAGGATTCAGTAGCTCCCAAATTTGGCCCGAAGAAGGAGTAGCAAAATGTTATCAATAAAGGTTGCTCATATAGTGTGTTGTTGTTCTTTATCAACTACCAAACCAATGAATACTTTACTCAACCCTCCAATTTAATAAACCACCAAGGAATTCTCCGGTTAATGTTTTGTGAGTGTGATGTCGTAGTGGTGGAGGAGGTGGAGGTAAGTGGAGAGAGCAGCAAGTTGTTCCTCCAGTTCCCTCCTTCTCTCTCTAGTGATCCTGGTTTCACACAACACTGGTAGACATTGTAGACGACGCTCCACTTGACGTTGGTTGTAACGTAGACCCTGTGTTATACGTTTATAGGTACAGTCACGAGCACTAATAAGTGTATACAGTTTTGGTTGAAGCTCTGAATACTCCAATATACCAACAAACTAATCCCAATGGAGATCTTATTGTGTATTTATTTACTGTCTAGGTATTCGAAACACATCTGGATACTTATTAGTGTTCGTGACTACACCTGATTAGTGGTAGTGGTGGTTAGACCGGGTGAATAGTGGTGGTGGTGATGAGAGGTGTACTGTATAGTGGTAGTTAGATAGAGTGAATTAATAAGTGGGAACTACTATAACTTGTATTGTTGGGTCTAGGAATTAAAGGACTATATAAACGAACTTTGAAAAAAGGTTTGAAATGCTGTTTTTTCACAATTGAATACCTGATGAATAAGGTTATGGAACTTACCTTTATCTTTCTCCATTTATCGCATCTAACTTGATTTATAAAGTAGCCTTATATCCATTTTATATTTCGACTTGAAGTGATACTTGAAAACACCAAGCCGTCTTTATACTAACAATAATTATAATAACTTGAGATTTAAGTGGTTTTATCTTTTCTTTAGTTTGTTCATCATTCCTCACCTCAATTAGCTCTTGTTTTTCTTCCTTCGTTAATTGTGATATTGTTTCCATCTCCATTTCCTCTTCCTGTTGTTTCTTCCTTCCTGCAGCTGTTTCTTCTTCCTCCACTACCTTGCGGTGTCGTAGGTAGGAAGGCACTCGTCCGTAACCCTGCAGAGGAAAGACAGACAGACAGATAGAGACAGAGACAAAGACAGAGGGAGAGAAAAGAGTTAAAGTGTACAGGAAAATATGAGGCAGAAATTGATGCCTACTACAGTATATATTTATCAATCTTTCAATAAACAATATATATATATATATATATATATATATATATATATATATATATATATATATATATATATATATATATATATATATATATATATATATATATATATATATATATATATATATATATACACGTGTGTGTGTGTGTTCCCTTTCGAAAACAAAAAACAAAAAACCAACATGCTTATATACTTTACCTTCTTGTAAATATAGTTGGGGTAGAGTCCAGAGGTTAGGAGGAGATGTGTTGTACCGGTGCTTGTGTCTGCATATCTGCCTGGTCCTCCTTGCTGGTGTGTGGACTTTCCTACACCTGCCACGTTCTTTCTAATCCAATTTACCCCGCTCCTGTCAAAAGCAAGGGTAAGTTTGCAAAGTCAACCTCACCCAGTCGGGATCGTCTTTCCAAATCCGATAAGGCATTTAGCTCAAAATACGCAAATTTCAGATAAACGAGCTATTTTCACCACAGTCTTCCATATTGGAGGGCTTCTCTAGTGTGTGTGTGTGTGTGTGTGTGTGTGTGTGTGTGTGTGTGTGTACTATTTATTATAATCCTGGGTGACTGTATGTGTGAACGACTGACAGTAAATAGTAACTTTGAGGGGATAATACACTTTTGGTACACTGGAACGCCTTGATTCCTCCAAAGTATGCCAGGAAACAAGACCAGATGAACAAAAATAATGGTGTCCTATCGTTTGGAATAGTTTGAAGGAATCACTAGGCCCAGATTTGATAACACTGTACTATCCCCTTAACACTATAATGAGACTGACTGGAATCAACACTTACTTCTGTCTTTCAGGAGGTGGGTAATTCACTGGGTTGGGAAGAGGGGGTCGCTTCTCACATTGCCGCTGTTCTTCTGTTAGAGGAAAGAGAACAGTATTTTATTATTTTTTTTCTACGCCACGTGCTTTTACATTCTTAGTTACGTCATTCATTGTCCATGTGTTTAGCCGCGTCCCGAAACCACACCCATATAACGAGTCAAAGACAAATGTGCACCTGTTTCTCTGTAAATAGACCTGCACATTATTCTCTGGCACAACACTATCGATTTTTTCCTCCTTACAATGCATGTCTCCCTCCCCCTCATATCTTAGACATAATAAAGGGAGAGAGTAAATATCTGACAATATGCGTTTGGGGAATGACGAGGGTTGCACATATTTACCAGTTAAAATATTTTGTCAAAATAATTTCTACCAAGGCTGACCATCGTAGACCGATATTTCTCCTCATAAGGGTCGGGCGTGGGGAAGAATTACGACCACCTCAGCTAAGAGAGAGAGAGAGAGAGAGAGAGAGAGAGAGATGTGGGGAGGGGTGTCTCAAAGTGAATTCTTCCTGTCCTTCACACTGTTACATTCTCACTCTGGTCGAAGCACCTTGTACCCTGGCGATGTGGGTGTGGGCGTCACGGTGGTGCTTCTTGAGGTAGTGGGCTGGGCTGGGTGGGTGGAGGGTGGTGGGAGGACCCATGGTAGCGTGTTCCTGCCTCCCACGACGCCCACTCTGCACCACACGCCCATGATGGAGGGAGACGTGTCTAAGGGTGGACAAAACTAGTAAGGTGTGACAAATTTAATTAGTCGCTTTGCACGAATCATATATTGTTAATGAAGGAGTACTGTACTTTTTCATCTGGTAGTTATAATATGGTATACACCTTCTGAATTATCTATTCCATTATAGTCAAATGTTCTACGCCACTATTCTGATTTATCCTCCAAAATCATTGCTACACAGTCACTACTCACACTACTCACCTCTTCTCCTTTTCGTAGATTACTGGACGAGGGGGAAGCAGGTTCATTATATTCTCTTCTTCCTCCATCACCACGTTATTTTGTTTCTCTCCCTATATATTCCAGTATGTGTGATATTGTATTTATGTTGTGTGGTAAATTTAATGTTTGAGGCGGGTGTCTCTAGCTGTGACTGGCTCCGTTTGAGGGGACAGCCACTCGGGTGTGTTTACAACATTAGCTATGACGTCACAACTTGTTCGTATCTCTTTTCTCAGTTTGATGTCCCACACTTTATTGGAGGAATATTGTGTTGATACATTCTCAATTTTTTTTATTATTAAATCGCATTACATGAAAACATGTTTATTGACATAAAAGAATGAAAATTGGTATCCAGCACCAGATTAAATAATCTAATGGAGGGAAAGAATTTAAATTCGACCGAACACTCGGGTGACAGAAGAACAGATGGAGCAGAGGCTATGTTACTATGGATACCGCGTCAAACTGTCGTCATGGTGACATGTCTCGCTAATTTTATATCTAAAGTAAAATTCGTATGGAGAAGAAGTACAAAATGCAGAAACAATTGTTGTGACAATTGCCTGTGGTTGTGATTATAATAATTATTCTGATGTTGCATACGTAATGGTAATCTTGATTGTGTCCCTCTCATACTCTCCTCGCTTCAGTCTTGGTACTGTGAATCATTTCGTTAGTGTCCCCATGTCCATTTTTACCCTTCCGAGATTCATTAGTACTTTTTCTTATTTACACCTTTTCATTTCTGTTACCGTTAAAAGGAGCCGGGAAGTTAGTCCACCAAAGGTGATGCTATGTATGCTGTAATTACCAATCTTGCAACAGAGATAATGTGAAATAAGAACTAGGGATGACAACAACAACTTTATTTTTTACGAAAGGTCTCCCATCAGTCGGCACCATATTATACCTTTATGGTCGGCACAGCTTACCCTTAACCCAGAAAACGGAAGGAAAAGAGGGGGGCAACCTCTCTAAGTTAACTTAGATTTACTTGAGACGACATACAAGAATAAATTGCAATAGTTAAACAACAGAGGTGATGTCTGACCAGTATGCTCATTTTATACTTCCTAACTCTGCTAAAATAAAATTATGAGGGGTAGAGGATAGATTATTTTGTCTAACCGATATTTTCTTCGTGAGAAGGTTAATAATATTTATTATTTAAAACTGACAATTAACACAGTTTCCTTTTTGTCCTTTTCGTTAACATAATTATAAAGTATTCGATTCGTTATATTGGGTACCGAGTTGCTGTCCATGTCAAACATATTGCCTGAAATTAATTTACATCGAATGACCTAACGTATTGGAACAAATTAAAACTAATTAACCTGTCCGAAGATTTCAGTGTACTGTACATTCATGTATTGTATTCTTCAAACCTTGAGGCCAAAATCCTGTTGAATCAAACATTTGAAGCACTATACACATAAGCACTATAATATGCTAAGGTAATATCGATCGTATTACAAAATATACAAATTGAGCGACGATTATTAAAACTATTAAACCATGAAACCAGCGTATATGTGCATAAATTATCACGGCTCGTAAAACTGCCAGCCCAGCTCAGGCAGATATATAGAAACACTTTTTTTCTAATAGATAAAGAAATGTGCAGGAAACCGTCCCGTGGGAAAGAGTGACCATATGGCTATGCAAACAAATTACAACCAGTGTTGCCAAATATGGAGAATTTTCCCTAGACATGGGGAATTTGAAGTACCAATGGGGATATTATATTAAGATTGTTTAAGAGTAAATGGGAAAATTTCTAGCAGACGAAATATCAAGTACTCATGATGGTAAATATACAACAATCTTCAAGCGTAAACAGGGAATTTTTGAGGTAAAAAGGAAAATTCTGATGTTGAAGTTGGGGAAATTTCGTTAAGCACACCTGGCAACACTGACTACGACAACAACAACAACAGTGCCAAATGGTGGACGTAAATGTGGCAGATAAGATACTGTTATATTTGTTGTTTTTCTGTTAAGTGGTATGTTTTGTAGTTTAGTTGCAATATATATGATGATGTGACATTCTAATACTATGTAATATGTGAAGTAGTTTAGTTACAAATGATGTTGATGTGACATTTTAATGCTATATATGTGAAGTAGTTTAGTTACAAAATTAATGGTGCCTTGTTCAAGAACATTGGTGGTGCATGCATATAATGGTGTGATACTGGTACGATGACTCCATAGACAAATATCGGTACCACGCCATCGTCAACACCACGGACGTTCTTTCATACGCCCCAGATCTAATACTATATTCTTCAGTAAATATTGATAGAATTGCCGTTATCGCGTACAGTTTTTCGGTATTTATTGAAAGAATGATATTTATTAAAAGAATTACCGTTTTCTAGCAGTGTTGCCAGACCCGACTAGGTCCCAGTATTTTGCCCCAGTCATTTCCTTTACTTTACCACGGTTATTTCCTGGTAGTTTGTCCAGGTTAAAACGCGGTAGTCTGCCCAGGTTAGGTCCCGGTAGTCTTATGTGGTCTAGGTTAGGTTAGGTAAGGTCAGGCTAATTTCAAAATGCCCCATTTGAATATGCCCTATCTTGGAAATGGGGCATTTGCGGAGGAAATGCCATAGAAGAAAAGATTCTTAGAATGGTCTAAATAAGTGGGTAATGAAGGTAGAAAAACCATACACAATAACGGTAATTCTTTCAGTATTTACCGTTTTTATTTTACCTTCATTACCCACTTATTTAGACCATTCTAAGACTATTTTCTTCTATGGCATTTCCTCCGCAAATGCCCCATTTCTAAGATAGGGCATATGCAAATGGGGCATTTTGAAATAATATGACTATTTTCAGTAAATATACAGAAGCACTGGTTTCACTATATTGTATATTTTAGTATCATAACCCACTATTTTGGACAATTCTAAGACACTTTTCATCTATGGTGTTTCTCTCGGAGATGCCCCGTTTTACAAACATATCATAATTTGGAAATTAGTCTGACCAAACCTGACCAAACCTAACCTAGACCACAGCAGACTACCGGGACTTAACCTGGGCAAACTACCAGGATATAACCGGTGTAAACTATCATAAAGTGACCAGGGCAAATTCCCAGGACCTAGCCGGATGTAGTAACACTGCGCTGCCCTAGCCAAGAATGGAGTACTACTCTACTAATACCTTCCTTTCCTTCTTTTCCTTGGTGCTTGCTTCTCCATTGTCCTACAGGGTTTTCCAAGCCTAGGATGGTATTCTTTCATCTTCAATCAATCTCTCTCTGTCCAAGTCAGTGTCCAGAAACTGTATCTCAAATAATCATTTTCTATATTATAATAAATATTGTCTCTTTTCTTGTGGTTTGGGCTGACATGCACCTGGGGATAATTCCTTTCTTCATTGAAAAGATGTTAAGTTATAAGAATTAAATAAGCAAACAGATTAATGTAAGATAATCTCTACAGGGTAACAGTTCTTTGCTGAAGTGAAGATTGCAGTGAGAGTGTACGTAACTGCCATCATGTCCAACAACTTTAATAGAGAAGGTTATGACCCTAGCCATGTCCGTGGCAGTAGCCGTTACAGGTTAGTCCAGCCTCTACTTTATTGCTTGCAATTTTAGTGACATATTTTTATCATGCACTAGGATGCAGAATATGCTGACCTAGAATATAAAACGTCATTGATTTACACTAACTCGTACATTTCTAGTATGTAATTTTAGCTTATTCTAAGTATGCTTCCTGGGTTTGTAAATGCGGGAATATGCTTCTGCAACTTTACTGTGTTAGAGAGATATCCAGCACCTCCATCCGAGGTCACTTTTAGACTACATTTGGTACTGGTACTCAAATATTTGGTATTATGGATAACTTATCAGGATTCAAAACTGGTTAAGTTGGTAGGTACTGTACTGTACCTTGTGAACAAAAGACTTACCAGAGACTGCTTGTGATCATGGTATGGTAGCCTATATTTGCTGGTGTGGATATTACAAAGATTTGTTTTACAGAACATTTAGAAATTCAAATTATCTCTTCACTGATTAGATATATGAACTGTACTGTATCCATTCAAGGAGGTAGGGTAATATTGACTGAAGTATTTTCACTTATGTTATCTTGCAGCCCCAGAGACCCAAGGGATGAGAGTCGCCGAAGGATAGATTTTGGGTACCGTGATCATTCACTGTATAGGAGTGACAGTGGACGGAGTGGGTACCACAACATCTCTCAAAGGCATTCCAGAGACTTGGACGTTGACAAGTCCAAACTTGCTCTTGATATCATCAATGCTGTCATTGGCTATGTAAGCTTAAATTTTCACTCTTTTACTATTTTGTTAAGAATTTATCTTGGATTTTCAAACAAATAGCACACTTTTGGAAATATGTACTTAAGAATATGGAATCAACTGATGTTTAAAATGTGGATGCTGTTTGTATATAGACTGCTGTAGTATACCGGTAACTATTTATTTATCAGTTACTATATTCTTAATTATAATATGCAGTTGTTCATATTGAAAATGAAAGATTGTCATTTTGAATAAAGAAGGTTCTGTAAGTTTTTTATTTGTGTTTTCTCATATAGTTGTAGAGTTGTAGTTGTTATAGAATTAGTTGCATCAGCAGTGTGAAGAGTCTTGTCCATTTATACCAATGTCTCAATACTCGGCAAAACGCTATACTGATACAGTATATGCATGCAGAGTATATATGTATGCAATATATTGAATATATGTTTACCAAGGTTTCATTTTGTTGCCAGAAGTCGAATGTGAATATGAGAGACAGGTCACCCCCAAGGAAACAATTTCGTGGCGATAGGGTAAGTACTATGTATTCACTTTTGGTATTTCTGAATCTACATGGTACTGTACAGTAATAGTTTAAACTTGGTTAATGGAATGGATGTGATCAAATCATGATAATCCACCTTAAATAGCCTTGCAAGGGCCTGGACACAGGTGACTGTAGTCAATTTTTTTTTCCCTCCTTTATGGTATCTGCTTTGTGGCTGGTTAGCATCAAGTACAGGATTCTTTCTATCTGTAATTATTTTTGTGAACAACTTGTAGACTACAAAAAGTACATTAATTAGCCTGGAGTTATTCTGGTCTTTAAGATCAGCTTTCTTATGAATAAGTGTAATTCTTGATATGGTATGAGTTTGCAACATTTTGTACAGTCGGCAAAAAAAGTTTCGTTACCACCCCTACGTTAATTTTAACATCGGGGAGCGCGGTAGAATTGGTACTCCGCTAGACTGGGCAGCCGTGCCTCATGTCATCCGAGACTGCTATCGTCTTTACCCCTCTGATAATATGCGGGCTATTACTATTTAACTATTCATTATTAAACATAAGGAAATGCATTTGAGTATTTTAGAACAAGAATAACTGTGAAATACCCAGTAAAAGTAGCATTGGCTGAAAGAACGTCATTCCTACTTGCCTGCCCATTAGACACTGACGGACACTGAGGGTGACAGAGGTATATAAAGACACTCACATCACACCTGACTCACCAGTCAGGTGTACCAATATTACATCACAGTGTTAAAAGGATGGTAATGAAACTTTTTTTGCCGACTGTACAGTACAGTATAAAGTTGTGTCTCAATTATAATCTTTCTTACATTTTTAATTATGTAAATATTTAAGGTGTTTTCTCCTCCTTTACCCTGACTTATCCCTTTCAGTGCTTTCTTTGCATCTCCTGCTATGATGCTAGGTACACACTAGAACATATGAACCTGTTATGTGTCAAGTATCTGGTAGGCATTACCAGTACCTAGTAATCTCACATAGTAAAGTGTATGATATCAAATATAATGTCACTGTTGTTTTTACTTACATATATGGTAATAACAGGAAAAACGGAGCTCTGGAAATACGTCCTTCCACACTCATTGCTAGAGTAACACTGGCAGGAGGTGGGTCGCTGGACTATGGCTACTCCCTACAAGCCCAAAATCAGTGTTGCCACCCGAGATAACCTTGTTAAGGGGTGCGCAATTTTAAGAATTGCATTGTCGAGAATTCTCGTCACCCGCGGTTTAAGGATTAAGAAAAGGCTCCCATATTTTAATATAGCAGACTAACTGAAATTAAACAGTGACAACAGTTTACTATTCTAGTCTGCAGGTCAGAATGCAGTAATATCGGAGTGACCAACGTTCCAACCCATATCACCTAGACCCACGATGCACCTCTGTATTATAACTACATGTAGCGGATATAATTTTTACTACCATAGATTTATTAATCGCCTTGATGGCTGAGTGGTCAGTGTTGCTGACTGTTAGGTAGTTGTACCACACTGTCATTGGTTCGAATCACAGCACGGGCATCTGATGTGAGTCGACTTAGCACTCTGTCCACCCTTATAGGGTTGGTCAATAAAGTGAGTACTGTACTGAGGGTAATATTGGTAACTTGGATAATGCATTAGTTTTATCTTTCAGGTAGAGGGTTACTAAAATATGTCAAAGACTCAAAGGCTGGTGTGACAGAGATGAGTACTTGAGCAAAGTAAAGTGCCATTGGCATTATGACATGTTTCATAGTTCATCTTCAGTATATATATATACCTCAACCTCTGTACTGTAAGTTGTGAGGAGCCTGTGAGCCTTGTGAAGCCATGAGATTATTGAATACAATTTTTAGCTGTTTTAATAGGTGATACTTTCAAGAATAAGTGATTTGTAACTGAGGGTGACCTGACACCCTAGCTGCCGGAGATAGAAACAAATATACGGTTTGGGAAAGAAATTATAACCCAGGCAATTCCTTAAGTCTTCTGACTTCATGACAGTAGTACCTCTGTGGACAAATCATATCATCATCATCATCATCTCGTCATCATTATTATGACAATACCCCATGTCCCATTTTACAAGGTGTTGTAGCTCTAGGGCCAGGGATGGATAAAAGAGATAGAAATAAACTGAAGGCCTCAGCCCGGAAGGTACCTTCTCCATGGTAATGGAAGACAACCATAATATAGTAATATTATATATGAACAGAGTTGGAATTTATCTTCACCAATCCCAAAGCCACTAATGAATGGAGTTGATGTTCCCAAAAGAGAGTGGGGTGTGTACACTTTGGGTGGATGCATATGAGAATTGAGGAGGAGGGAAATGTTTAGTCCACTTTTCATGCCTTTAACATCAATATATTGATTGATTGACATTTTTGTAATATGTGATTATAACTAATTTCTGTAAAGGATAAGAATATAGTCCACTCAAAGTCTGATAAACACATTTCAGTTCAAATTTCCATCTTTGAGAACCTTGTGTACATTTTATGGCATCCTTTCTTCAGTGTTGAGCTGAGATACAGTGTCAGCTTGTGAGCTGAGTGGAGAGTGTCTTTCACTTCACAGGGAGGGATGCGACCGCATGAGGATCTTCCACGTGATCACCATCACTCCCAGTCTGTCTGGGAGCGCCTTGGTGGTCCCTCCCATCATCACCCCTCCCATTCTGGGTCTGGGGACCTTCAGGATCGTAGGATGGCCAAATCTCACCAAAGCAAACCTTTGTACAATGCCAGGACCAGTGAGAGCAGCAGCAGTTACCTTCAGTCCATGGAGGAAAAAGCTGTACCTACCCATTGGAGGTAAGCCCCATGGGGAGTACATACAGCATGAGACTAGATTCTCACTGCTGTACTTTACTTTCAGGTGACACTTATGAAGTGAAATAGCAGGCAGCACCAAGGCCAGCTGGTGGCTAAGAGTGGCCATGTAGCCAAGACAAACAGTCCCTTCACTGTGTTTCTGTACCCACACAGCCAGCACCAGCTGGCCACCTGTATTCCTGACTTGATTCTGGAAGATGTCTGCAGTATCATACACAAATTAATTTTTGTCTCTATATAAGTGTGCATTGACTTGAATGATGATTTGAAATCAAGAACAGCAGCTGAAGAGTGCATTATGATACTGTATTTGAATGTAGCCTACAGAATAAACAGTATTGTAAACTCTGCTCATCTCTCTTATTGTGTCACTCATCTTTGTTTTCATGGTGACATCTACAATACAGTGGTAGTGTTGGTAGCCTGCTTGTATGTGATGCCACTGAATGAGCAGTCTGCCTTAGCATGCCAGAAAGAAAGTTCCAAAGTTGAACATTCTTGGGGAAGCTCTCTTCCCTCATTATTTCTGCTGAAATTGTATTCCTGGCAACTGGCAACTGGCAACAGGAGGTACCTAATATAAATTAAAGTTCTGTTATTAGTCATGATTCACAATACAATGAATACGTACCATAACCAGCCAATTTCTAAAGGGAGGAAGGAAGAGTAGCATAGCCTATCTAGATAGAATGTAGATGAAACACCACTAGAGGAGGAATCTTTGTTGACAGATATTTGGAATTTTTCAGCTAGGTGTGTGTCATATCCCCATGGTTGTTCAGTTTGTGGAGGATTTATATTTTGTAGGAGATGCATAGTAGCTTTAGTGAGAAAGTGAATGGAATGCAAGTTGCTGACACTTTTTTTGTATAGTAGATGATAATTAGAGTGATTTGTAAGTGTTTGAGTGAAAACTACGTGGAGTTGTGGATGTATTTGAATATCTACATCAAGTGGAATTTAGAAGCAAATATGTGCAAAAGTAAAGTTATGGTCTATGAAAAGAATGAACACCAGCTGTTAGGTAAGGCTGAATGGTCAGGAGATGAAAAGTGAGATTTTTTTTATTAGTGCAGTAAAATGACATTTTTCTTCCACCATCTGATTCTGGTTGTTATATTTCTACCCAGCAGCCCACACTGGGGAAGGAATAGGGAGAGAGGTAGGGAAGGTGACTGGGAGAAGTCAGGGGATGCGAGAGGGAAGGTGGGAGGAGGGTCATGTTTGCAGTGAAAACTAGATGGTTGATTTGGCCTACAATGTAATATTACCCAAATATGTATAAATCAGTATTCAGGAATCAGTTGTACAGCTTCAGATAATAAGATGCAACATATATTGTGAGGAAATATAGTGTACTTTAGGTTAGCAGGAATAATGTAGACACTTCCTTGGGAAAAAGGTTTGCCTGGAATTACTTACTGGCATGTCTGGTGTTGTTTACCACTGACAACTCTGCCGTGAAATGAAGATTAGTAACCATTTACCTAGTATCGGCAAATTACTCCACCCGAAAATTATCTTGAAGCCAATATACTGTACTGTTGTTCCATTTTCTTGTAACGTGATAGTACCAGATGCCCTATATGGCCTGAGCATACTTGTTTTGTTTGTACTTTATTATTTTATTGTGCAGTATTGTCATTTTCAAGTAGTGAAACTTTCATAGGTTATCAAATTCAATTGAGGAATGAATATAAGATTTTACAGTAATTCATTTCAAATAAAGGTAACTCCCCACCAGTAGTGAATTTCTTACTGTGCTAAGCTGGGATGTCAATATAGCACAGGATTTCTGTCATAGCCTGGATTGGAACCAACACACTGTTGTTGTTGTTGTAGTTCCCCAACTGTCTGTCTGAGCAGTCCTGAGTCTGGTTGACCGGAACCGTGCAGATGCTCGGACCCCAAAAAGGGAGTCAGGGATATACCCACACACTGTTGTATAGTATACTGACACTGAGTATTGCAACTCTTACGGTGTGTGAGGGAAAGTTATTACTTTAAATGAATAATAAACACAAGACATATACAGTATCATGTATACAGCAAATGTCTTCATTGTATCATAAACAGGAATAAAAGTAATTACTGTTCTTTGCATTGATATTAATATATTAAGCATATGAGTTTCTCAGCTTTCAAGAAAATACAATTTGAGTGAGGAAGGACCTTACAATGAGCCATCAATTGTTTATTAAATGGAACACAGAAACAGCTAATTGATTAGTAAACCATTTATCTGTAACATGTCCCTAAGGGCTCTAGTATTCTAGTAAACAAGATTCCACTCTACATAGGTCCTGACCAAATACTGATTTTTATTTTAAACTTGATACTGTACTAGATTATCATTCCTGGCTAACCTATCCTGGGCATCAGAAAATATTAAAACATTCACTGTTTAATTGTCTATTTCAACTATGAACTCCTCATTGCAAGTTACCTTTAGTAGTCATAGCTTGGGAATTATTCTAACCATTATCTAGTTTTTAACTTTACAATTAAAACTTGCGTTTAGTGTTTGAGTAATAGACTTAGAGACATTGCAATTTCATCGTCCAACATCTCATAAAAGAAAATATATATATATATATAATGATTGGGGCACTCCTCTTGTCCCCTCTTTCCATCAGGAGAATTTATCCGTAATCACAGTTCGCATATCCCTCCTCAATAAGGAGCCTTCCATTCACTTCAGCAGTCTTCTTAAACACACCCTTCTGTTTTCAATTTTCACTATAATTTCTTCTGGGGTAACTTTTCAAATGCAGTCTTAAACTCCCAGGAAATATAATATACCGTAAAACACCCTAACTTCGGACATTTTTTACATGTTTTAGTGAATAACTCTGTTAATAATGGTGCAATTTTATTCCTGTTGGTGTCATGTGGTAGCCAGGTAGAGCACCTACTAAATCCATATAATAAAAAAAATTAAGCACATTAAATTCATGCTTTTTTTTCAATTTTCAAGTGTCCGAAGTTAGGCAGAAATTTCCTACCTTCGGACAGCTCTTCCCAACTTCGGACAGGGTTGTATTTTCCCTTTAATCATGAGAATAGTTAACAGCATCCTTCTCTGGACATGCTGGCTGAACTTCGGACACCTGAGGAGTTTTTAAAAAATGTAAAAAAAAATTTGCCGCATTCATGGTCTGAGTTATACAAATATAAAGAGATATATCCAAAAATAGCTTCTTTTTTAAGCACATGCATTGAGATCACAATAAGTTGCATCATATCACATAGTAGTGAGGTTTTCTTGGCGTAGATCTAACTAAGAACTATTCAAAAACTTTTTTAGCCTAAAAAAACCGCATTGCATATACACAAAACCGGAAGAGGAAGTGACCTCTTCTTCCAAAAAAAAAACCTTCACCTAAATATCAAGTTGCTACCTCACTGACTCAACAAACGCAAAAAAATAACATAATAGGACCTACATAAAGTACGTAATACATAATAACATAATTCCAGGTACTAATGACACACACACCCACTTCCTGTATTCCTTGACTTGATTACCTGTATAAAATACTATAACTATTATAACTTTTTTCTTCAAAATAAAACTCATTACTGGTTAAGGCACCATACTGTAGCACCTTACAGGCAATAACTTTGGTACTGGTAGTACTGACAATCTTACAGAATTATATCACATACTGTATTATTTGGGTATCGGTATCATTACTTAGGCCATAGGTTTACATCTACATAAAAAAACCATCCTTTGGTCAAGTACCGGTGCTGTATTAATTTGTCTGTCCGAAATTGGGACTGTCTTCTGTAAAAACTAGAAATATTCATTAAAAAAATCATAACACGGTTATGCATGCATATATTTTAAATTTGTTTACTGCCCAGTACTTACAGAGAGTGTCCACGTATAATCGTACCATTCACGTTCTTACAATCGAAACTCTTTGTTCTGTGTGAACAAAGTTTTGCAGGGTTAAAAAATGCAGACTTTTTTTTTTCATTGCATTTGTCGAATATTTTCACCCACACATATTCAAGCTATTGTAATAGAATTTATACATAATAGTCTTTGAACATTCCCCTAACTAACACCATCATTATTTTTTGCAAATATAGTACTCTCTTCCAGTACAGTTGATTTATTACATTTTTTCGCGAAATGTCTGAAGTTAGGGAGTTTTACGGTACCCATCTATCCCTTTCATATACAGTACATTGTCAGTTATTACTGTCTTGCTTTTCTTGGTTATATTCCTCATTATCATATTTGTTTAGAGTGTGTTCTCTGCATTCTCCTATTGCTCGACTGTAATATTTCAAGCATCATCCATGACTGAGTAAGGGCTCATGAGTTTTCAAGGTGTGACTCTGTTGTTCCATCAGTATCCCCATTTCTGTCAATTTGCTGGAGGTATATGTAAAATTCTGTGAAGAAAATAATGGGATAATTCACATACTCAAAGTATGTTGACAAAATTATTTTTGATAAGTTTTCTAAAGTTGTTTGCATTGCTAGATTTTCAGTAGTTTTCTCACTACAGTACTTCATTTACTGGATGCTTAGGCTACTCCTCAATTGTCCAGAATTCTTTTTGACTCTTATCATTCTGGTTTCTGCTTTCCCTCTCCCCTTTCTGACCAGTAAGTTTTTGTCACTATATCCCTTTCTATCTTTTTCACCTTGAGCACCAGTTGACCCTGTCTGAGAAGTTTTTCCATTTTTTTTTCATTGTAGATACAGTACAGTCACGGCACATAGTCCTTGACCAGGGTGTAAGATGAAGTCTGATCAAGGATTATGTGCCACGACTATACATTGCTGGCAATTAAGATACACATAATTCGGAGTTTGAAAAAAGTTCATTTCAGCATGATTTGGACATGGATTTCATGTTTAAGGCTAAGATTTTACTCTTGGAGTCTTGGTTCAAGGTACAATAAAGTCTGCATATGGTAAGAAAAACCATTGCAACACAAAGAGTAGATCATCAAAATACAATATTTTGGCCACACTTGGACCCAGACTGTGCCAGAAAGCCATATTTTTCGTTAAGTTTTGTCCTTTAGCAATGTGTCCTCTAATATCTAGTAAGAGTGACATACTGAGATTGGCAGAGCCAGGTCAGACTTATTTTATAAACTTGATTGAGATTATCATCCCACAGAGGGAGCTCCAAGAGGAACAAATGGGAGGCAAAAGAAGAGACAAAAAGGAAGAATGAAGTCCAAGGGAAAGGATATGGAAAAAATAGAAATACAACTGAAGATCAAGAAAGTTCAGAGAAGACAAAAGAGAGTTTGGACCAAGGAAAAGGAGATGAGGAAGAGTTGGTGAGAGAATGTTAATGAACATGTGATAAACTTTGTAGCATAGTCTGGCATCATTACATTTATTTTCCATTATGTGATGATAGTGATAGGTTAGTTTTTGTTTACCTATAGAGAATCGTAAACTCATATTCAAAATTAAAATGTAATTCACCATTTTGTATCTAGCTATCTAAGATTTTTGTGTTTACAGTCCGAAGAGTTACTAAGCCTGCCCAGAGAAGCTTTGAAGTGTCACATCTGTGACAAGAAGTTATTTGTTTCACCAAAGGTAAGTTCATCCTCTGGATTAATATTTTAGTCTTGAAGCTAATCATGTTCAGGAATTTATCTGCAGTACAGTACATCATTTTGGCAGTAGGACCTGCCTGGGCAAATCTGTCTACCCTTGTTACCTCTGTACTTTGTGTTGAAATTACATATCTTAATACATTTTCTTACCTCCTTTCCTCAGTGATCATCCATGTTATTCCTCAGTAAATGTCTGTACTTTATGTTTGCAGATGAAGTACTGGAAGATATATAATGAGTACAGTAATGAGGATTTGCAGTGTGAGTACTGCAACATATTTTCAATATTATACAGCATGTTGAGTAATATTTATCATGCTTTTTATACCTGCGACAGTCATACATGGAACATATCAGGGGACGTGCCCATAAAATTATCAGAAGTGCCTATCAAGACACTATTAAAGCTCAGATTGCTCTTCTTCAAGCAAACTCTAAGGTGAGTTCCTAGAGTCCAATATCTTATCTTAATTTAAGATAGATTAAGTTATGAAGGCAGTGTGAATATATTACACTACAGTATTACTGTAGTTAGATTAATTTGTTGAGTACTGTACAGGTATTCATGCAAAGTTGCTGTTAAATTTTATCCAATTTTGTACACTAATCTTTGGCAGGCCATGATGTCTTGTTTTGACATCTTTGATAGCACATTTCTCCAGCATAATAACAATACTGTAAACCATCTGCAAGTTGTAACAAAAGGGCTCTAGCCTTTGCAATTTATCAGATGAAAAAATAAAAATAAAATGTACTTACCAGTTTCCCGATACTGTATATAAATACTGATATATTAACCAACTTCATGACCTCCCTTCCTTTATTAATCATCCATATTCTGCATGGTTGTGGTAGATGGCAGAATGCAATTTGACCAATAGCAAAATGAAGTTCTCCAAGAGAAAGTGCAACATATGCAACTTTCATTTGGCGTCAATGAAGCGTTATCACAATAAAACTAAGGAACATAAAGTGAGTATATACTGTACTGGATTTTAAGGTGATGGTAGGGGAAGTTAGCTTCCCATCTCTAATTCTATAGAAAAGATTTTAGATAGGCTAATATCATTTACCTAGGTTTTCTTTACAAAACCCAAGTGAGGCACTCAGTAGGTTTTTACAGCAAGACTTAAGGATGTGGTCAAACAAAAATGAACACCAAAATGGAGTGGATGTTTATTGTGCTATTTATTTCAAATTTATGATGACTAGGATATTTATTTTTAGGTGTTACACTCCATGATTAATAATTATAAGCAAATATTCTTCTGGTGCACAGTAGAACTTTTCCTTGATATCAGTGGAGATTATATTTGCTATAATTTAATTGAGTTTTTAATGCTAGACAGAAGATGAGAAACTTTTATGATTGTGTTAATAATGGATAAAATTCTTCACAGCTGTTGGTGAGGTACATGCATTCCAGATGTTGTGGCATGAATTTCTTCACTCGAAATGAATTAGAGGATCATCGTTTAACATTGGAGCATCACAAAGTTAGTCACTCGTCCTTGCCTCACCTTTTATTTTATCAAATAATATCTTGAAGGCTCTATTTCCCTTTTTAAGTCGATGGGGGATCCAGACTCAAGAGAAAATAATGGTTGAAAGAGAATATGCACTGGACTGGACAACACATAGACAAGATTGGTAAGATGTAAATTAAGTCATGTGCAAATCATTACACTTTATAATATAATGATGGAACATAGCTTTCTCATTTGCAAAACATACACCCACCACTTAAAAATGGGAAATGGGATCTTGAAGGTGGTGATGATGATGATGATGACAATCAGCCTTGAAATGCAAAGTTAGCACACAATTATTACTGCCTTCAATGACAGACACTACTCTGTACATGTCATCTACCTTTTCCTCTTTCAGGCTTCACTTGGATTTACTTTCTCCTGTTAAATAGCTTTGGCATCCTAAATGCAAAGCAGAAACTCACAGGTTATTCCTCTGTGTAACTCTGTTGACCCCGCGCTGCATAAAGTGTCATGATATCTCCATAGAGTTTTTAGCTTGCCTAGGAAGTCTCTTGAGAATTTTAGTATTATATCGTCTCTAGCCTTAGGGGACGGTGTAATCTCTCCTACTTTCTTGGACAGTGTTACCATTGTTGACCAATTCTTAGCCCGTGTTCATTCTCTTAGCTGTGCATAAACAGACAGATGAACCGACACATGCCACAGGTAACCGATAATACACTAATTACATCTACCCATTTAAGCACATTCCCCTTGCATCCTCACAACATGGCTTCAGACCACTACACTCAACAAACACTCTTCTTACAGACCTCACACAAAGAATTTATGATGGCATCGACTCAGATAGACCCCCCACACAGAACACTCCTAGTTACATTGGATATTAGTAAAACATTTGATGCCATCCCCCGCCACAACCTCACAAACAAAATATACAATACAAACATGCACAATAATACAAAAAGATGGCTGGCCAGCTTCCTGGGAGGAAGAGTAGCCCATGTTACATTTGCTGGTCAGTCATCTAACATTAAGAGTTTTACCAATGGTGTCCTTCAAGGTTCTGTACTCTCACCCACGCTTTTCAATTTATACATGCACGACCTACCAACACCCCAGGCAACACAAATACAGATAGCCTCATACGCAGAGGACATAACACACTCATGTACACACCGAAATGCAGACACAGCCACTCACATCCTCCAACCCTACCTGAACACTAAATGCCTGGTTCACCACAAACAGACTTAAAATAGCACCCACCAAGTCAACTGTCACCCTACTCACCAACTGGAATGCAGAACACCGCTACACACCACATCTCACCATAAACAACAAACCTATACCACACACACACACACACACACAAAATACTTGGCATAACATATAATACATCCATGACATTCAAACAACACATCACAACCATCAAAACCAAATGCATGCAAAGACTCAAGGCCCTCAGATCACTTGCCAGCACAACATTTGGACACAATATAGAAACCACAACCACAGTATACAAACAATATATCCGATCAGTGATGGATTATGCAAGCCCTGCCTGGGCCCCAAACCTCACTGAGACTCCTCTCAACATCCTTCAGACAATTCAAAATAGAGCCCTAAAGATAATCACAGGCTGCACAGCTGCCACACCTACAGACCACTTACACCATGAAACCAAAGTCCTCAAAATCAAGGATCATCTTGACATGAGAGGCACACAAACACTTGCTGCAGCCTCCACAAACCCACACCATCTACTACACCACATGACAAAACACCCACACATGCCAAGGAACATCAAAACAACACCCAGTACACGATACTATACACAAATACTATCATCTCTCACACCCTGCCCACCCCAAACCAGTCTCCAGAAACATATCCATACTCAAATCACTCATCAGTCCATCCAAACACTCAAAAACAACACCCAGCTGCATGCACGACCTCCTGACATCCACCCATCTGAATCATCCCTTCCCAGTGAGGACAGAGTCCACCTGGCCACCCTGCGGTGCGGCCACCACCCGGCCCTTCTGACATATCAGAAGAAGCTGGATGGAGCCATTGTAGATACCTGTCCGGGATGCAACACAGCATCCCATTCTATTAAACACATTATGGAAGACTGCAATGCACACAACCACACTCGCCAACAACACAACATACACTCTCTGAGGGCACTGTGGGAGAGCCCGGTTTAGGCCATGGCCTTCCTCAGGAGCTCGGGGCTGTTCGGCCAGAAAGCTTGAGGAACTTCAACAACAACAACCCATTTAAGCTACTATGGTTGTAGCCCTGAAGGAAATGAGGGAGAGTGCTAGGATTCCTCATAGTCGGTGATAAAATCTTTTATTTAGAAAATATAAAGCCTTTAGCTGTTTAGCTGAGTCAATCACTTAACCAAGGAATGAATGAAAATCCATGCAACACAATAAATATACAGAGTGGGAAAGATACACCAGTAAAGTAAGGAGTAAAGCTGCAAACAATTGTCCAATATGAATCCTCCCTCTGTCATTGGCAAGGTCCTATGCTGTTGTATTTTAATAATAGAATATGTCATGCTGTTGCATATATAAATATAAATTATTGTCTAGAACAAGACAAAAGAAAAAAGATAGGATATGCATATCATACAAGTGAAGTAATGATCTAGCTTTCTTTATTATTTAACAGAATGAGTGGTACAAGAATGGAGAGGTGAACAATAAGAAAGAAGAGGAAGATATTAACCAAATAGAGGAGGAGAATCAGCAAGAAGTGGAAAATGAGGAGGAGGAAGAGGAAGAAACTGAAGAAATAAAGAAACATGGGGTTGCTGGTACTCTTTAGAAATGATGTATTGTAGTGTAGTAGATCTGCATAGATCATGTTATATTATTGTTAATTTATTTTGAAATGTGGAAATTTTCATCAACTTGCATAATATTTTATTGTTTTGTAAATGACCTTGTTCATATTCCATTTTTTGCATAATTATTGGCAAAATCGTAATTGAATGGAACTGTTTGTCATAACTTATGCTGTGTAGAAGGGTATTTACAGCCTAAGAGCTGAACCCTTTGTTAGAAGTTCAATAGACTCGGTCATATACAGATGGCCATGTGGAATATAAGGGGCATGAATGAAGCATAAAAGATAGAAAAATGGAATATTAAATGAGCTGGGATGGTGTGAAAAGAAAATTCAAGTTAATCAGTATAATAAGTAAGTGTGGGAGAGCATGAGATTATGGAAGGTGTGAGACTGATAATATATGAAAAATGAAGTGAAAAGTATTGTCTTGCCATTACAGGTGGTGACCTTCATGGAAGCAAGGGACCAAATGAAGAGGGGTTTGACAATATGCTGGAGGAGTTGTACAGAAAGAGTGATCACCCAGAAGCCATCAGCTTTAGGTCCTTGGAACCCTATGATCCATCTTTGCCTTGTGGTAAGTCATTGTTCTGGGTTTTAGTGCCTCTGCAAATATTATTGCTTCACTGAGATACTGTACTCACCAAGGTTTTTAATTGAGGATGTGAAGGGTTCTCTGTGTTATTAGAAATTTTTTCATGTAACTACAAGGTATAAAATTATAAGTAGTGTCCACTGTGTGGACATGTGGGTGGGATTGTGTGTATGTGGTTCGTGATTTTGGTGTGAATGATATCTGCATCTGAGATGGGGGAGGTGAACTTTAGTGCTGATAGTTCTTTGGATGTTGTGAGGTGTAAGATAGAGATTGAAGGTGCATAAGTGGAAAATGCATTTTGGAGCTTTGAAATGCTGTTTGAGAATTGAAAAGGTCGTGCAGGGTTTTGAAATACATGTTAGAGTTAGGATTATAGGGCAGGGTTAGAAAACAAATCTAGATATAAGAAATAGAGAGCAAGGTTAGAAACCATATATTTTTGTATCGAGCCTTGAAAATTGGACTTGAGAAATAGTTCCCCTCTGATGCTGTATCTCTTCCCTTAGTATAATGTATCGTATTATGCTGAGAATTTTATGAGCTTGAAATGGGGCGTGAATGTGAGTGTGGCCCATTTAATTGGGTATTCTCTTTCTGTGTGTATCATATCAAATTTCTTTTTCCATCCCTGGGGCTGGAACCCAGACCCCTTGGAGTAATGGAAAGGTTGTCTAAAACTCAAAATGAAGATTACTGTTCAAATTGGTTGTCTTGGTTTTAGGGATTTACTTTTTTGCAGTAATTTAATCTTGTATATTAACACTGTTTCAATCAATCAGGTTTGAACTTCTTATCAAAGAAATCAACCTACCAGTGTGGTGTGTGTCCCAACTCCCGGTTGGTAAATGGAAATACCATTGAACGTCACTTTCACAGCTTGTTGCACTACAGCAACCTTTATGCCCACCTTGAGCTTCAGGTAAGAGCAGGATTTTTTCCAGATTTAAGAGATTTAGATGTTGAGCTTCTAGGAGTTACCAAGTGAATATTTACCAATGAAGTACAGTATGTGTTACCCTTTTACAGAAAGTAGATAAGAATATATTGATGAAAAAGAATAAAAACTTTATATTTTGTTTTAATCAACAGCCTGACAAAAAGGAACAGGAAGAGGAGAAGTGTGCAAAGAAAATAGAAGCTGAAGAAGTGAAAAAAACAATAACCAGTGGATCCCAGGAACTTGAAGAGAAGTTGAAGGAAGTGAGAAAAGAAATATTAGAGGAAAAAGGTAAGGAACTGGCAGAAAATGGGAAAAGAAAGCATTCTTGGGATGTTGGAAATGAAGAAGATGAAGATAAAGTCAAGGTTGATTTGCCATGTGTAAAAGGTCAGGATCAAGTAGAGACGGAAAAGGAGGAGGAAGAACTAGAGAAAGATGATCATGAGAAGGAACAGCTTGTAGAGAAGTTAGACCAACATAAAGAGCAAAGTGGGGAAGAACCAGAAGAGCTGATAAATAAAAGGGAGCAAGATAAAAAGCAAGACAAAGAGGAAAAGGAAAAGCTTGTTAAAATTAGAGAGCAAGATAAAGGAAAAGACAGAGAAGAAATGGTAGAGATTATAAATAAAGGAGAGCAAGATAAAAAGCAGGAAAGAGAAGAAGTGCAAGAACAAGAGAAAGTAGACCTTTTAAAAACAATAGACCAAAATAAAGAGAAAGGGAGAGAAGAAAATGAAGAGAGAGTGGAAGATGAGAGCAAGGAAGTAGAAGAGAAAAGGCAAAGCAGAAAAGAAAAGGAGGAGGGAATGGAGGATGAGAGCAAGAAAAAAGGGGAAGAACAAGAAAAAGAGCAAGGCAGAAAAGAAGAGGAAGAGATTAACAAAAGGCAGGAACTTCAAATGGAGGAAGATGACAATAATTCCAATGAAGATGAAGAGGTAGACTTGGAAGACATTGATAACATGGAGACAGTGGACGAGGTTTGTGATGATGACGAGATGGCAGACCAGGACAGCTGCGCGAATGATGAAGGTGAGAAAGCCAAAGACAAGTAAGAAAATGATTATTATTCTATCTATAGCTCTGACACCTTGTTCCCTCCGGGAACTCCCCCCAAGGGGGTGGCCACGGCAGAAGTGTCTCCAGTTCTCCCTGTTCCAACACTCCCTCCTTACTTGTTCAAGCCCTCCTCTGCCCCTCACGTTTCTCTCCTTTACATACTCTTCCTCTCTGTTCTGCCATCTAACCGGCGGTCTGCCTCTCACACCAGGTCCCACAACTTCACTTCCATACACCTTCTTTACAAATTCCTCACCTTGCATTCTCTCTACATGTCCAAACCATCTCAGTGTATTACGCTTCACTCTTTCAACCACTCCACACTCAATACCAATTGCTTTCTCACTCATACCACATCTCTCGTACACACTTTCATTTCTTTCTCCATCCCACCTAGACACCCCACGTGCTCCTCTCAAGTAACTCATTTCCACAGCACCTATTCTAGACTGATGCACCCTACTCCATGTCCATGTCTCTGATGCATATGTCAGTGTCGGCAGGATTATACTATTTCTCAGTCCCCTTTTCACCTCCATAATTTGAGTGTCAAAGTTTTTATGAGCTTTTGTGGCTTGAAAGGGGGAGTGATTGTGTGGGTGACCCAGTTCACTGGGTATTCTGTCCTTTCTGTATTTCTGCTTCCCTTTTCTACCCCTGGCACTAGAGCCTCCCCACTCCTTGAAGAAAGGGAAATGTGGTATTGATGATGATGATGATTCCTGGATCATGGCAGGAGTCACATGTGTTAAACTAACATTTGGCCTGATATATGTGAACTATGGATACTTTATTTTGTCTTTTGTATAGTTTTTGCTTACCCCATACAGTATAGTTAGATTTTTCTTTCTTTTATTTTTGTGTCGGTACTGTAGTCTGACTTCTCCTGCTGGATTATGAGTAGAGTTAGAATTAAAGTGGTATAGTTTATGAAGAATAGCTGGTTATGCTGTATATCAATGTAATACTTAAAAATTATTTTGATGTTATGTATGGTCCACTTAATGTGCTTTTCTTCCTTAAAGTAAGATTTTATGTGACAAAATTCGAGCAGTTCAGGAAAATTATATGTTGTATGATCGTTTCATCATGTTATTTCATATATTTACTTTCAGATGATGAAATAATTGACCTGCAGGAGGTGGGAGAGGAAATTGATACTGATATTGGCAATATGTGTGGAGAAAAACAAGAATGAATGATGTTTACATGTTCAGGTGAGTTAAACACAGGAATTTGTGGATACATACTGTAGTACTGGTTAGGTAGCCCATTTGTAAGGTTACAAATGCAACAAATGACAGACTGTACTAGGATGGGTAGGAGAGAGTTTAGGATATATGTGATGCAATCGACTACAGTACAATATTCTTGCCTTGTCAACATAAGGACAGATCCTCTTTATCCCAGAGAATGTGTAATTTATCTCTCTTAGCTTCTTTGTGAATGAGGACAAATGAATTACAGTACTGTACAGTAATTTTATAAACCCCATCAGTTGTCACAGTGTAAGCCCCCACACACACTTTTGATCATGATAAAGCAATCACTAGTTACTCTACAATATGGATCACCTCCACTACCACTCCCAGGAATATTGCCAGTGTAATTTTTACCTCATTTTGCATGATTTCCTGGCACAAGGAGAGAATCACAAAATATTAACACTATGGGGTGTAATATGCAATCTCAATACATGAGTGCCTGGTTAGGAATAACTGGCCATGGAGCATGATGTGGGTCTGCTTTATGCCACAAAATTGTATACAGTAGTGTTAGTGTGAAAAAAATACAAAAAGGGTTAAGGAGAATGTGTCAAGATAAAATATAATTTGCATTGCCATGCCTCAAAAATAATCATTCACTTTTATTTCTTTCCAACAGCAGTGTGATGTTTGCAATTGAACCTGAAGAAGAAGAGAAGGAACTTCAAGTGAATGACAAAAATCACAAGAAAATAAATTTCAAGATGGTAATAGAGGATGATGATTATGGCAGTGAAAGAATCATAAAATAGACAGCATGACAATACAGTATTAAACAAAGAGGATGCAGAACAAATGGAGTGAGGCAAAGTACCACTGGGAAAATATTGAAAAGTTCAATAAATAATTACAGTACAGTACTGTATTCCACTCTACTGAGACTCGGGGCTTTTCGGTCAGACAGCTTGAGGAACTTCAACATCAACAATTCTACTGAGAGGGGAAATTGCACTCAGTACGAAAGCATCTGCTTTAGAAATTGTTTGGATGCAAAATTATGGAGTCACCCAACAGTCTTTTTCCAAGCAGAAACTTATAAAGTAGTGGAAGTCTCTTTGTCTTCTAGTTTGAACAAAATAAATAGTGTTCCAAAAGATTTGAACACATTTAATAGGCAGTAAAAGAACCAATTTTCAACTAGGATTTTTTTTTTATTAAGACAGTTGATCAGTAAATATTTTTTACATTACAAAGTATGCTCTTTAGTAAATGTTACTTCTCAGTAGACATCATGATCATGATCCCATTTTTCAAGGTATGAGGTTTCAGCCAAGGGAGACACACACAGACAGATCACATGAAACTGGCTGCAATCACATTCTCTCCCCCTTTCAGTACCATGAAATGCTCAGATCTCTCTCACAAGCATTATTGTCCACAATAAAGTCACTTCACATACCCTTGGTGAATGAAGCTGTCAAGAACTGCCAGGTTAAAATTGTGTTTCCCTCCAATCCCACAACCTGTCTACCACTCATTGTTCTCATCTCTTTTCATGACCCAATGCTTACATAGTACTATACTGTTACCAGATAATTAAATATCCTTACATCCTCTATCCTCTCCCTTCCCAAGACTGTCACACACCCAGTTTTAGGTGTGTTCACCTTAATCTTGCTGAAATTTCACCGTTAGTTTCATCCTTTTACATACACCATGGAACTCATCCACTACCGTCTGCAGCTCCTTTTCACTCTCTTTGAGCAACACAGTTCATCTGCTAATAAGCTTGTCACCAAAGACCACTTTACTCCATCCATCTTCAGCCTTACACGTAGGCCTCCTTCAAGCAACCTTTCATGTGCATATTGTCATCACACATACCCTGTTACCAGAGTTCTAACTCAGGTCACCCTATGTCCACACACTTGCTTGTTCCCCTCTACAGAATACCTCAATACCCTCCAACAAGTGCCCACCCATACCATTGATCAGAAACACATCCCTCAGAGCCTACTTATCAACCCTGCTATATGCATTCTCCATATCCATGACTTCCGAGAAACGATAAAAGCGCTTAAATTTATTTGAAAGAAAATAGGAGTTATAGTTATATGTGGGTTACTCACACAAGAATATATTTTGACCCTAGAGATTATATATATTTCCTATTTTACTTATACACTTTATTTTGGACATAACAGTATGTACTTGTACAAAATGCTGAACCATTACTACATACACTTGGAAGTTGTTGCCCCAACCCTCTATTTTTCTGGAGATTCAAGAGCACTTTTATTATTTCATAACATGGCATGTTTTGACCCTGTAACACCAACATATAATGAGAGTTCTCTCATACATATACCATACAAAAGTGGAAATAATGTGCATAAGAAGCCTTGGAAGAAAGGAAGCCTGCAAATAAGATTTTATAGTTCCATTTAGGCCTAAGTATTCTCTGCATGCTTTCTGAGTAGGGTAGGAAGCTCAGTATTTCCTTTCTGGAGGATTGGTCATTTGGTCAGATCTATAAGTTTTGGTTCAAATCATCCAACAGTAGTTTTCACTATTTTTTCTCTGTGTAAGTGGGAGCTTTAGCCTTGTTACCTGCTGGTTCAGAAGAGTGCATTAGGCTGTGGGGTGTCCACTTTCCACTGCTGGTGTTTGAAAATGTGGTGATCATAGCTGTATATGAATATGGTACTGGAACCTTGACATTCCAAGCTACACTTCCCGACCACAAAAAAGTGGTGAAGAGGCGATAAGAGACGAGTTTTTCACTTACACTGTTAGCAATGATATAAGAGATAATATATATAAGGTAATTCACTAACATTAAAATGTAATGTACTTTACAGTACAAAGTCATATAAACATATTGCTGTATATAATGGAATGGTTAAGGCAGCTGTTTAGTCAGTAGTGTACATAATCATACCTTATACACATATATGTGCATCCAGGGACCATTGATTTTTTTTTTTTATGCCAAACATAACCTCTGTGAATGTTGAGAGATGACTATATATGCAGTTTTAAACTAATAGTCTTTTTGTGGCATTATGTGATGCACAATTGATTCTGTAATGTATGAATGTAATTCTAAGGACTACTTTAGTTTGCCATGTACAGTCACGATCCAAAGTTTCGCCACCCACTTGGCTGGCAGGAAGGCAAAGTCAGTGTTAGAGATAGGCTGGATAATCAGATAAATTGGTGTATGGAGTTGATAACAAGACAGGGTGAGGTTCACTTCGGGTTTGTGGATTGTGGAAAGTGAACCTCTCCCTGTCTCCTAACCATCCAACCTATCTTTAACACTGACTTTACCTTCCTGCCAGCCAAGTGGGTGGTGAAATTTTGGATCTTGACATTATCAGTGAGGTTTCATCTTGTCAGGTGATATGTGAGGTGCAGTAAAGTCTAGACTCGTATTTACAAATTAAATAACTTGCCAAAGATTTTACAAGTACTGTATTTGGTGAATTTGAAAATGTTTGAAATGATACAATAAACATGGTTTCAAGCAATGATGTGTACTTTTTACAGTACTGTACTATCTATATATCTATCTATAGCTCTGATGCCTCGTTCCCTCCAGGAACTCCCCCCCCCCCCCAGGGGGTGGCCACAGTAGAAGTGCCTCCAGTTCTCCCTGTTTCAACACTCCCTCCTTACTTGGTCAAGCCCTCCTCTGCCCCTCACGTTTCTCTCCTTTACATACTCATCCACTCTGTTCTGCCATCTAACTGGAGGTCTTCCTCTCGCACCAGGTCCCACAACTTCAATTACATACACCTTTACAAACTCCTCACCTTGCATTCTCTCTACATGTCCAAACCACCTCAATGTTTTATGCTTCACTCTCAACCACCCCACACTCAATACCAATTGCCTTCTCACTCATACCACATCTCTCATACACACTCTCATTACTTTCTCCATCCCACCTAGTAAATCCACATGCTCCTCTCAAGTAACTCCTTTCCACTGCACCTATTCTAGACTGATGAGCCCTACTTTATGTCCATGTCTCTGATGCATATGTCAGTGTTGGCAGGATTATACTATTTCTTAATCCCCTTTTCACTTCCATACTCACACTTCTACCCTTCATTATCCTCCCCAGTGATCCTATGACCTGTCTACCCCTCACTGCTCTCTCCCTAATTTCTCCTTCCATACTTCCATGTTTACACAGAACTGTTCCCAAGTACTTAAACTCCTTCACTTCCTCCATCATCTCACCGCCTAGAGTTATCTCACACTTAGTCCTAGTTAGTACTCCCACTCTGTAAGGTGTGGCAAAGTCATTCACTTCAGTTTCTGCCCTTTCAAATACCATCACTTTACTTTTACCCCCATTCACCTTCAGTTTCCTTCGTTTACACATGGACTGAAGCTCATCCACCACCCTCTGTAACTCCCTTTCACTCTCAGCCATCAACACAGTGTTATCCGCAAATAAACTTGCCACCAAGGACCAAATTACTCCATTCAGTCTCAACTTCACCCCCAGGTCATTTACTTTGGCCTTCATCTCTCTCATACAACCATCCATATATATATATTGAACAGCCATGGTGACATAACACACTCCTGTCTCAGCCCTACACTAATATTAAAACTCACTTAGATCACCCTCTATCCGCACACATGCTTTTGCCTTTCAGCAACACCTCTGTCATAGCTCTCCTATCAATACTATCTCGCATTATTAAATTGTTCAGTAGAGTTTATGTACCTGTAGAGAAAAATTTATGTTACAGTATTTTCTCCTATGAGAATTTTGGTACTGTGTGTTCATGTTAAATCTGAATTATTTATATGGATCACTGTCCAGAATGGAATTCTAATTTTGGCACACTAATATTCCGAAGTTGATTTGAATGAATGGAAGTCTAGTATCTACTTCATACTAGGGCTGCACTCTAGAATTCCAATGACTATTTTTTCAGATGGTAACATCAGTGCAGTTACTGTTTGTTTTTACTTGTGCATGTTCATTATAAATTTTTGAATGTGTTGAACATTGACAAGCCAACCATAAAGTCTCTAAAACTGAAGAGAAAAAGTAATAACGTCCCAAGCTAATCTGCCATAGTCACTTCATCATACTCTTGTGCCCTTATTATGCCCTATATTAAACACAATTGTTCCTTAATTATAATTATGCCCTTATAATATTGGACTGAGTATGGCTATGGGCAAACTACATGGATAAACTGCTAAGTAAATAAAAAAGGAAAGCAAATAGTTCGACAAAACATACTGCCACCATATAGAAAAACTAAGTGAAATTAATAAATAAGTAAGCACAACTTTTGAACTATAAAATGAAGATAGAGCCAATTATGCATTATAAGTTGTAGTTTTTAAAGTGAGATCACCTTGGCACCGTTATAAAGACGAATAATATATACATACAAATAACAACTCTGCCTTCGTCACCTCCATTATCAACAATATCAGTGTTGACAAGTATAGGGAATTTTTTCTAGATGGGGAATTAGATATATAAAGGGGAAATTATATACAGATTCTTCAAGAATAACTTAGAAGACCCGACGCGACGTAGAGTTATATGATATGACTTGAATCGAATCGACGCATCCGGTGTAATCGGTTTTGCCAAACATCCATATAAATTAATGCTAAATGGGATTGGCGATCGAGACATGATGACGCGCCTGAGACTGACCTGACGGGACGAGACTCGCTTTGTGTAAACGCAGCCTTAGTAAATGGTAAAATTTCTACCAGACAAAATATCACAATCGACTGGGGAATTTAGGAATTCCTAAGTAGTTTTAAGTATCCGGCCCATGAATGGTAAATGTGCGACTATCTCGAAGAGTAAACAGAATTTCTGAGGTAAAAAGAGAAATTCTGATGTTGAAGTTGGGGAAATTTCGTCAAGCAGACCTGGCAACACTGATTACCATTCGTCCATTCGACCATTCCACCACCAACAATACAGCTCCAACCAAACTGTTAGGCGTCACTCATACAATATAATAAGTGACGTGTGTGTGTTCTTACCTATTTGTTCGGTAATTATCTAATTCTATTGCCGTGTTTCTCTTGGAGATGCCCCGTTTTCGAGATAAACATGGGGGAGCCGTGGGAATGTGGGGTTATGGGTGGGGGAAAACACTCATTTCACTATGGTTCTGCCTTTATAATACACTTCCTAGAGTTATTTCCGTTGCTTATAGTGATAATCCACGTTCTTTAAGACCCATGCAATCATGGGGGGGCGTTGGATAACGAGGGTTTTGGGTGGGGAGACAGGCTACTCCTTAAACTATTGGCTAGGGCCGCGCAGTGTTACCACATCCGGCTAGGTCCCAGGAATTTGCCCAGGTCACTTTATGATAGTTTACACCGGTTATATCTCAGTAGTTTGCCCAGGTTAGGTCCCGGGGTATTAGTACAGAAGTGGACCTGAATTCAGCAGTGTTGCCAGATCCGGCTGGGTCCTAGTATTTTACCCCTGTCATTTATTGTACTTTATCACGATTATTTCCCGGTAGTTTGCCCAGGTTAGGTCCCGGTAGTCTGATGCGGTCTAGGTTAGGTTAGGTCAGGTCAGGTAAGGTCAGACTAATTTCAAAATGCCCCAGTTGAATATGCCCTATCTTGGAAATGGGGCATTTGAGGAAGAAAAACCATAGAAGAAAAGTGTCTTAGAATGGTCCGAAATAGTGGGTAATGACAGTAAAATATCTATTGTACAGTAAGGTCGGTAAATATTGAATGAATTACCGTTATTGGGTACGGTTTTTCTACCTTCATTACCCACTTATATAGACCATTCTAAGACTATTTTCTTCTATGGCATTTTCTCCGCAAATGCCCAATTTCCAAGATAGGGCATATTCAAATGGGGTATTTTGAAATTAGCCTGACCTTACCTGACCTGACCTAACCTAACCTAGACCGCATCAGACTACCGGGACCTAACCTGGGCAAACTACCGGAACCTAACCTGGGCAAACTACCGGGAAATAATCGTGATAAAGTACAATAAATGACTGGTGCAAAATACTGGGACCCAACCGGATCTGGCAACATTGCTGCAAAACGGTAATTCTTTCAATAAATACCGTAAGGTCCACTTCTGTACCTTTACCGGTCCCGGTAGTCTGCTGTGGTCTAGGTTAGGTTAGGTCAGGTCAGGTAAGGTCAGACTAATTTCCAAAATATGTTTGTAAAACGGGGCATCTCCGAGAGAAACACCATTGATGAAAAGTGTCTTAGAATGGTCCAAAATAGTGGGTAATGATACTAAAATATACAATATAGTGAACCCAGTTCTTCTGTAAATTTACCTAGGTTAGGTTAGGTCAAGTCAGGTCAGACTAATTTCCAGATTAACCATTTGGGTAAATATTGCTATTATCGGTATTTATTGAAAGAATTACCGTTTTGCAGCAGTGTTGCCAGATCCGGCTGAGTCCCAGTATTTTGGGTATACCGTATTTTGCCCCAGTCATTTATTGTACTTTATCACGATTATTTCCCGGTAGTTTGCCCAGGTTAGGTTCCGGTAGTCTGCTCAGGTTAGGTCCCGGTAGTCTGATGCGGTCTAGGTTAGGTTAGGTAAGGTCAGGCTAATATCAAAATGCCCCATTTGAATATGCCCTATCTTGGAAATGGGGCATCTGCGGAGGAAATGCCATAGAAGAAAATAGTCTTAGAATTGTCTAAATAAGTGGGTAATGAATGTAGAAAAACCGTACGCAATAACGGTAATTCTTTCAATATTTACCTGATTATCTGCGTCCTCGATTTTCACACTTTCTGTGAACCGAAATCGCCCATTTCTTTTCCCTTTTTATTTTGGAGACTTATATTATGTGGAAATACGTAAAAAACATGAATAACATTTGTATATATTTACCTTTGTATGTATTTACTTTGAAACGGGAGTGCGGCTTTCCTAGCGGGTTCCCGACTTCCCGCCACTGCGTGCAGTGTTGCCAGATACAGAAATACTTCCATGTTTTACTCAAATTTTGTCCACACTTGGGAAATTGTATGAAGAATGTTCAATAAGTAGCCCAGTTGAGTGGGAAATTCAATAATTTAAAATTGGGATAAATAATTTTTTGATCACCAGACGAAATAACCTGACCAACCTAACCTAACCTAACCTAACCTAATGTCCTTTGGGACCTAACTTAATGTCCATCGGGACCTAACTTAATGTCCTTCGGGACCTAACTTAATGTCCTTCGGGACCTAACTTAATTAATTAATGTCCTTCGGGACGTAACTTAATGTCCTTCGGGACGTAACTTAATGTCCTTCGGGATCTAACTTAATGTCCTTCGGGATCTAACTTAATGTCCTTTGGGACCTAACTAAGTGTCCTTCGGGACCTTTAAAAATAAAATAGATCCTGTGGATAGTAGCTAAAAGTATCCTGATTGGGTGGGTCAGGCATATTGTACACAACTGCCTGCTGGACCTTTCGTAATTTTGCCAAGGGGATCTGGTAACATTGTCCGCCCGACCTCAGTTCGTCCCTCCGCTACAGAAATGTCGTATCTATAAATTGAAATATCTAATATAGAATACATTTCCACAAGATAATTCCACTGAGTATTGATAAAGGTAACCGAACCCTACCTAACCTAACCTAACTTAACCAGTAGTTCGCCGGCGCAGATAATCGCAATATTAGCCACCATTTGAATATACCTTATCTTGGAGATCTGGCATTTGTATTATAAAGGCACAACCATAGTGAAATGCGTGTTTACCCCCACCCATAACCCCGCATTCCCACGGGTCCGCCATGTTTGTATTGGGGGTGAAAACGGGAAATCTCCGAGAGAAACACTATAGATGAAAAGTGTCTTTGAATGGTCCAAAATAGTGGGTAATGATACTAAATTATACAATACAGTGAACGAAGTACCTCTGTACTTTTACCCACTTTTCTTCTATGGCATTTTTTTCGGAAATGCCCCATTTCCAAGATAGGGCATATGCAAATGGGACATTTTGAAATTAGCCTGACCTTACCGAACCTAACCTAACCTAACCTAGACTAGACTGTAGCAGACTACTGGGAACTAACCGTGGTAAAGTACCAGGACCTGACCGGGGCAAAATACTGAGACCTAGCCGGTTCTGGCAACACTGCTACAAAACGGCAATAGTCAAGCTAAATACCCCTATTTGTATCTTTACATGATTGAGTCAAGCTCGTAATGTCCTGTATTTTAAAACCCAAGTATCATATTTTTCTGTATGTTTTTGGCACACACCACTTCTGGTAATATGTTCCGTTGATCTATTACTCTATTAGGAAAACTGTATTTCTATACATCTTTGTCTCCTCTTCTTTTAATTAATTTCTTACTGTGGCCTCTCATTGTAGGTATTCCTTGTTGACACAAGTTTTCTATATCTATCTCTTCTTTTTCTGCAACACGTTTATAAACCATAATCATATTTCCTCTCTTTCCAGTTTAGGTAACAGATGCCCTATTAGTACCATTGAGGGTGTCTGTTTTCTGGCATAGATGGTAGGAATCAGTACCGGTAGCCTTACAATTTGCCATCAAGAGAATATCCCCTTGAGTTTATTGTTGTGAAAGGTTGATATCACAGAATGGTTTTAAATACCGTACTACTAACCTAAAGTGGAGTTGTTTGGTTGCAGGGCAGTGAAGGTGTACAATCGCTGCCAACATGCCCGGCCAGTTTGACAGAGGGGGTTATGACTCAGGTTCTTACAGTGGATCCAGCCATCATGATTATAGGTGGGTCAAATATTCTGCTATTCCCTACTGTACCAGTGTCAACTTATGTACAGTACTGTTTGGATTAAAAGTTTTTGTCCCACCCTTGTTAAACTGTACCAGACTACACTGTAAAATTAAAAGTGCAGTTAAATATAGCAGTGGCTTCATGCCATAATTCAAGTAAGAACTATTAACTACAACTGTATTGATAATCTGTAGCTGTGTCATAGTGGCTGCACTTATATTCTTCTACCACTATCATATAACTTGGATAAAGATAGATACCATAAGCTATTTATTGTTAGGAGTGTTATCTGCCAACTAAACAGTGTACCGCTGTTGTATTTTCTTTGACATTTCCAAAATTCTCCAGCAATGTTTTTAATGAGGACATTTATTAATTTAAGATACAATAATTTGCCTTTGCAAATTCTTTTGGAGTTTTCATAATCATTACACTAACTGAAGATATCTAACATTTTCACTGTACTGTGTGTTTTTTATGGGCCTCGGGTGTCTAGTATAAAATATTAATGATGTTAGGTTAAACAGGCAAACCATAAGAATGAAGTTAAATATTGAAGGAGGTGGACTAATTGATGTGTGCATTTCATATGTTGTCTTGCAGAGTTGGGCATTCAAGCAGTCCCAGAGATCTCAGAGAAGAAAATCGCAGGGAGCAAGGTTATTGGCCTCAATCAAATATGAGTGGTGGGGAGATGAGGGGTTATTACAACCCTTCTAGCAGACGCTCAAACAGTTTGTCCATCGAGAAGTCAAGAGTTGCTCTTGACATAATCAGCGCTGTTCTTGCCTATGTGAGCTCACAATTAACCTTTGCTTTTTCTTTCTATTTTTTTTTAGTATTCTTTTTTACTTTTTCATTTATAAGCAGTAAGACTCTTAGTTTATAAGAATGGGAGCTACTGGTATGGCAACAACAACAATATAAAGATTTTGGTAGGAAGTGGGTTCTGGTAATTGTTAAAGTTAAACACATGACTGTACAGTATATAGATATATGAATACCAGTATCCAGTATACACAATACTTTTATTTCATGATTTACAGGATTCTCCCTTGAATGAGAGACAGGGACCACCCCCATCAAAGCAGCCCCGTATGGAGTGGGTGAGTATCCAGTTTTTATTAACTATCTCTGCCTATCATATTGGAGAGGTTATGTTTTCATCTTCATTTATCTTTCTCAGTCTGTAAACAGGGATTAACTTAATACAAGTAAAAATTTAAAGGATCAGATGTAAAACAGCCTTATGCTTGTATAACTGCATATGAATGTGGGTACTTAACAATGAACATACAGTAAATGAAAATATGATTTAGGAACAGTACTGTAAAATGATGATTTTGGAGAAAAAAGGAGAATGATAATGAAATGCCTTATTCTTTGAATGTACAGGCAGTGTCAGCACTTCAGTAACTTTCCTTTGATATTATTCTGTGATCATGCCTAGTTTTATTGTACACTATACTTAGGTTATACTGTACATTCATATCATATTTGGATTGTCAGAAAAGTGACCTAGTGGTTTTGCCTGCTTTCACTGTGTTTTCCAGTACAGTACATCACATCATCTATTCCCTTGTTATTCTATCTCTTATTTCACAGTGCTTCAGAATTTGTAGTCTGTTCTGCTTCAGTTCACAACTTCAGTGAGTGAATTAACAGTGCTGAGTACCGGTTGGAATACTGTAATTGGAAGCTGTACCGGAGCTACGGACACTATAACCTCAAGTTCTTCGGCAGCGCACAGATGACTCTTTGGACACCATACGATCATGTTCATCAGAGGGTTATCACTTGGGGGCCAGTTTCAGGATGTCTAGTATACCTCGAGAACCCTCCGCAAGATTAAACGAGTCCTGGCGTGAAGGGCTGGAAGCACTTAAAGTGCTTATGTATATTAGATATAATTCAGTTTTTGATATTGTAATTCAGTATCATGCTCCCTTCCATGTGATTTGGAATATAGTCAAAGTATACAACATGACGTATTTGCAGACTTGATGTGCAAAACATCTGCAGTACGTCCCATACACTCGTCTCAATTGGTGGACTCTAATTTTTCTCTCCAGGTCATCTTTTGTTTGACTCCCCTTTTGGAGCAAGGAGATCATCACCTCCCCTGTTGTCTTCTGTAGTAATTTCCTGACTTCAGACTTAAATTGGCATTCAGGGATCACCTAGAAACCACCTAATTATTCAGAACTGGCAATTATGGATTGTATGCACCAGTCTGATAGCAGTAGAAGCACTGACAGCTCATCTACTCCCTTTACCACTGTCTGTGGCTTAACAATCTCCTCTTTTATTGAGTCATTTAGATGTGACTTGGGATTCATCATAATCCTGAGTTCTCATTCCCTCCAGTCTGACCATGTTTCACTGTTAGAACATGTTTCAGGTTCCCTGCATCACAGAACACTCAGGGAACTTATTCGACATGCATCTTCCCATCTCGCTTGCCGTTTTGTACGGAGTACAATACTATCCTTGCATTGAATCTTCAACCCCTTCCAGCCTCTTTGGTTAGCCTCTTTGTCAGGGTGCTGTAGCTGGGATATCTTCCTATTGAGGTAAAATGGAAGGGGAAATTTCCTCATTCGTGACTTGCATCTGTTACAGCCAGGTGACTGACATATATTTGCTGGTAACTAATGAGGTTTTGTAGTGCATATATTCCAGTACAAGGCATTTATTGAGCATGTTCAAGCCAGTGTTCCTTTTATAGAAAAAAAGTTGATATCCAGTTACTTGTACACCATAGTGTAAAGTGCATGGTGTTACTGAAGAGTCCGTTAACTTGATATAAAACCCAAAGTAGAAAATTATATCTGAATACTCCAAGGCCTATTGATTTGATAAAAAAGCCAAAGCAGAATATTGGAATACCCTGTGACTTATCTCCAAATGGTGGTTGAATTTCACCAATAAGAATTCAGTAATATTGAGCACTGGTATAGGTAGCTTAAATAACTTCAACAGATAAGGTATGTGTTAGATGTCGTAGCGATTTTGATATTCAAGAAACAGCAAGGAATTGTTATAATAGGCATAGATAATAAATATTTGGCTATGAGGGTAAAGAAACTCATTCCATTTCATCAATTCCAAGGTGGCCAAATGTACCCAGAGTGTATGTTGAAATAGAAATTGTAAGTGTTCATTATCAGTCAAAATGATGGGCAATTTAGTTAAACATACAAGATGTGTTCACTTGATAGCAACCTTCATATGGTTCAGTGGTGAGTTTAATGGGAAGGAGTGATGTTAATTATTGGCCCAGTTCCCAAACATCAATCAGTTATTACAATTTCTGATGTCTCTCAAGCCTGTAAATAACTAAGAAAGATAAAAAGAAGATTGATGTAGAGTTTTGCATAGTTATATGAGTGATGTTCTTTAAAGGTAAATGTTAGAAGAGCAAGATGGTGATAATGGAGAAGAAATAGGAATTGAGGAAAGGAAATGGAAATTGAGTGTGGAACATGCAAGTAAATAGTGAATACCTGGACTTACTGTATTTGATAGTACTGAAACTACTTGAGGATTACTTGAGAGAATGCTGATACCCACACTATCACAGGGTTGTGAAAATTTGGTGCATCATATCATGAATTTGCTGAGAAATGTGTGTCAAGTTCAAAGAATCAAGAGGTGTGAAGTAAGGAGATCACTTGACCAGAGAGTGGAAGAAAGTGTTTTGAGATGCTAATACTATATAGTACTTGTAGAGGGAGCTGAGTGTTTCATGAGCTTGAAAGAGGGAGTGAATGTTGCCCTTACCAGTGGGAATACTGTTTCTTGCTCGGTCATGTTTGATTTCCATTTATCTCTGGGGCTGGAGCTCTCCAACCTGTTGAAAGAATGGAAATGAGGTCTTGATGATGATAGCATATTAAAATAAAACAATGAAGAACTTAATCTGAGGAGAGACTGATAATTAATTGTTTTCATTGCTGGCAACTTCACATTTTTTTCAAACAATGATTGATATTGCAGACTTTATGCATCATACACTTACCTTGTCTCATGTCAAATTTTGTCATGCCATGGTCTCTGAAAATGTTCGGAGCCTTTAGAAAAATGCAGACTTTCAATATTTAAGTACTGTATCTTAATACTTATATGGGCATCTTTTTGACTTTCACTGTGTGATTAGAGATGTTGAGCAACTTTTGATATATTTCTTCAGTGTTGAACTGAGATACAGTTTCAGCTTGTGAGCTGAGTGGATAGTGTCTTTCACTTCACAGGGAGGGATGCGATCGGATGAGGAACTTCCACGTGATCACCATTACTCCCAGTCTGTCTGGGAGCGCCTTGGTCAGGGTGGCTCCACCCATCATCACCCCTCCCATTTTGGGTCTGGGGATCATCAGGATCGTAGGATGGCCAAATCTCACCAAAGCAAACCTTTGTACAATGCCAGGACTAGTAAAAGCAGCAGCAGGGACCCTCAGTCCAAGGAAGGGAAAGCTGTACCTACCCCCAGGAGGTAAGCCCCATGGGGAATGTATACAGCATAAAACTTGATTCTGTCTGCTGTACTTACTTTCTGTATGAAGTGAACTAGCAGGCAGCACCAAGGCCAGCTGGTTGCTGTTGGTGGCCATGTTGCCAAGACAGACAGTCCCTTCACTGTCCTTCTATACCCACACACAGGGTACAGCACCAGCTGGCCACCTGCATTTATGACTAGTCTCAGAAGGATCGGTAAATATTATTCACCCTACAGTTTTGTATTTTTTATCAATGCGGTTATGGACAATGTACGTGTTTGAAATGTGCTGTACAATTACCAATATGAACTGGGATGGTAATGTAATGAAGGAAGAAGCAGGTAAGTTCTCTGGCACCTTGAGGTTCATGAAAATTTGTGATCCATTGGCTGTGAGAGGGCATCAATCAGCAAAATAAAATTGTTTGTCATTGGTTAAAAGGATATTTGTACAAGAGGGCATGTGTAGTGAATGTCTATCCATCTAAGTACAGCATATCATTAAATATCTATTGAATAGATTTATTTTATTTCAACTACACAGATTTTAGTCATGTCACTGTATCGGTATGTTTGGAATAACATTAAAATTTCTAACAAAAAACTTATCAGCTTCCTTTTCTGGTGTGACATTTTACTCTTGAATTAATGAGAACATTTGTAACACGTAGAAGCTGTATTATAGAAATCTAGGTAAAAGTTTTTTAATGTTCCTTTTAGATACCTGAGAATATGATAATATTTAAATCATCACCTCTCTTACTTGTACTGTTTAGCAAGAAAACAAGTACTGTACATGCACTAAAGATGTAGATTTCTTTTTACCATAATGTTTTATCCAGATTCCAAGTCTAGCTCCTGTTACCTTAAAAAAAAAATTCTTATGACTAAACTACAGAGAGGCAAGTACAAGGACCAGAGGGGAAGAACCAAAGGAGGAGAGAAGGGAGAATGAAGATCAAAGAGATGCTGAGGATATGCTGGTGAGAGACTATGTTATAATGCACTTGATATAGGTTATGTCTGATCATCTGTTGTCTATATGAGATAAAATGTATTGGATATGTATATAGGAATGAAATTACAGTACTGTATATTTTTACTTTATACAGTATTCTCCCAAAGTCCTGTTGCATATCCTGTTAGATATTAAACACAGTTATTCATGGTGTCAAAATGGCAACATTGTCACTTTTTCTGTTTACCTGTTGACCAGGGATGGGGTCAATTAGTTTTTATCAATTCAATTCCAATTCGGAACAAAATTTTAGTTTATCAATTCCAATTCAATTCATTCGCAAAAACAAAATCTTCAATTCAATTCAATTCATTCGCAAAAACAAAATCTTCAATTCAAATTCAATTCACGAGAGTTTCAATTTCTATTCAGTTCATCAATTCAAATGCTTTGAAAATTAAAATTATATTGATCTCTCAGAAAGAAATAGATAAAAATGCTTTACAAGTTGACATCTTTATTTTTACGAAAAATACTTTACAGTATAATACTTTAAAAGTTTAAACTGTTGAGTTACTTCACTCACTTGTATTAGACTTCTAAAAATAAAACACAAATTCTGCTTGTTACAAAAGCGCATTTTTTTTACTCAAATCAAAATATTGATTTGTTAAATTACATATACTAATAAACAAAATAAGAATGAATTCAAGTTACTGAGGAATCTGAGGATTGCATCTAATCATCATGAGTTGTTCGAATCTTGTATCAATTCACTTCAGTTCATGTCAATCCATTCATCAATTCATATATCATTTCCTTCATCAATTCACTTCAATTCACATCAATTCATATCAATTCCAATTCAATTCAATTAAATTTAAAAATGGTTACCGTATTTTTCAATTCAATTCAATTCCAAATCACGGAGGTTTTACATCAATTCCAATTCAATTCACGAATTGACCCCATTCCTGCTGTTGACCCTCTTTTTATTCATGCACTCATGTAGGATTTTGTTTGTTTGCAACAAGATTTTTAAAGTTACCCTCAGGAGGAGGGACAATGCAATTTTTCATTCTAATTGTGCTCAGTTTAGAATTAAATAGTATTAGTGAAGGAAGGAATAATGTAGTAAGTGTCTGTTGAAATTTATATATAATTAATTAATATATTTTATTATAAGCCTCATTCACATTGTTTCTTTGCTTTCTAATTACAGACAGAGGAAGATCTAAATGTTCCCCCAGAAGCTTTGAAGTGTCATATCTGCAGCTGCTTTAAATTCTCATCTGTTAGGGTAAGTCCTCACATGGCATACCGGTACTTCATCAGTTGTGGAGTGAATGTACCAGTATGTAACCTGGCCAGGAAGGGAGACCACTTGTCAGATGGGTTAACAGGATGGAAAAATTTATGAGGAAGAAGAATGTGAATTGAAGGGGAGGGCTTGATTGAATGATGAGGAAGAATTGGAGTCTACTCAGCTATGACCACCCCTTCAGGGGAGTTTGATTAGAGCAAGACATCAGAACTATAGAAAATAATCAGTATGTATAGTATTTTACCTCTGATATTATGTATGCGTACTATGTTACATTTTTTGTATCAAAGTTTTCTGCCCAAATGAGGCAAAGGTTGGGGGCCAGGACCAACGTTGTACAGTAATGGAAAAATCACACTAAAGAATGTGTAATCATATGTTATTGAGTATTAGTAATAGATTTATCCCCAGTTCATATTCATATCATCATTTAACCAGTGGCCTGCAAAAATTGGCTTTATCCCAATTTTACATATCACCATCTCACTAGATGAAGAAATGGAGTGAGGCATACTGGTGCTGTCCATGCTGGTTCCCATGTGTTATGTGTTGGTGCTACCTCATGAAGGTGACCTTATCTCTTGGAGTGTCAGGTATTTTAGTTAAAAAAAAAAAAGGAAATTCATTGCTGGATACCAGGGCTAATGAGGGGGAAAAGGAAAGAATTACAGTATGCCACAAAAGCTGCTCTCAAATAGGAGGAAGAATATCCAAGAGTGGCAAAGCAAAACAACAAATCATTGTAAGGAATTACAAAACCTTGATAGACAGGAAAACCAATAAAAAGAAGCTCACAGACATTCATATACAGTATATAACACTAACAAGATGGAGGAAACCTTGAGGGAAGGAAAAAGCATAAGATGACAAAGAGAAGGCTTGGCATTGGAAAATATCATCTGTTTACTCTGAAAGATGCAAATGGAGAAGTTAAAAATAAAAGGAATGAGGAATCAGAGTACCAGTAGAATTTTACACAGAACTACAGTATATAACAGTGATGGAGTGAAATATTGAATGGAGCAAAAGAGTTGAACTTAAAAAACTAGTGATTTTTACTGTCACTATATCTTTAGTTTTATCTATATTCAGGCATTTTTATGAAAAGAAATGCATAAATGACTTTGTATTATGAAGGACAAACACAGTGCTGGGTATTGTAAATTGGTAATGATAGTTTTATTATCATACTAATTGCTTTGTTGCATACTTCAGGCATATTATCAGCACCTCAATGGACGGCGTCACAAGTTTCTCAGAACTGCTTACCAAGCCAAAATTACTGCCATGATTGGGCTTCTTCGTTCTAACTCGCAGGTAAATAAGGTGCCATTTGCTCTAAGGTAATTTGAAACCTGTACCTCGAATTCTATTAATCTACTGTATTGCATAATTTGACATCCTTGTGTTCATTTTCTTTTCCTGGCAAGCATTTTAATTCAAGCTATACTTATTTATGGAAGATGGCGGAACTCCAGAGAACCCCGAAAACCAGGCTGTTATCAAAAAATACTGCTAACTCTAAGTGTGTGCTCTGCCAGTGTGATATGAATTTTCTGAAGACGCACACCTCAAGCTGGGAACATAGAGTAAGTAACGGTACAGTATATATAATGCAGTACATGTACAGTCGCGGTCAATAATAATCATCCACATATGGTTATCTCAAACAATTTACTGTCTAATGTTTTCACGTTCACATATGATGTTATTGTTTTAAGTAGTGCGTAGCTGCTTGTATTAAATTAAAAGATGGTAGTTAACCTATTTATTGGAAAGTTTATCATCTAAGGAACAGAGGGAAGCTGTCAAACTCTTACGTGAGTTACCCCTATATGGATGATTATTTTTGACCGCGACTGTACTGAATTTGGAAATAAAGGATTGATATAAACCATGCTCGCCTAGTACTTTTTTAAATATCATATGTGATGTAATTTTGAGTGTTTATTTACCCATTGACAACTAAAATTTCAGATTGAGTTATTCTAAAGATAAACATGGAGAGAGAGAGAGAGAGAGAGGAATTTCAGGCATAACCCATTGAACGAAGGATATGTGTACCTGAGGATCTTGTATTTATATTGTATTTTTTAATTGTCAGTTATGGGAAGCATTGAAAATATGAATCATTGGGCCCATTAAATTAAGGGTTGACTGTTTATACTAGTTTGGAAGTAAGAGTTATAGAGAATATGTTTTATTGTAAAGGAAATTACTTAACTTTATTATTTTGTACTTGTTAATAATGTGTATTGAAACCCATGATTTTTCTGTTGGATGACTTCTCTCCCAGAAAGACTATGTGCACCATATGGCACATATCGTTAGAAAAAAAGCATATTTGCCATTACATTGCAATACTATATTGCCATCTTATTTCAGCACTTATGAGAATTGTGAAGTGTTTATTTATAAGGAAACTTGTATTCTTTAGGCATTGGTGAGATACGTGCATGGCAGATGTTGTGGCCAGTCTTTCACTACTCGAGATAAAGTGGAGGAACACATCCTCTCCGTGGAGCATCATCAGGTTAGTCACTTTTGTATGCTTTACATTTTTGTTCTTGAAAATAAACTTCCATCAAAGTTGATAGTCGACTCAATTTTTTTTTCTTTAACCAGTTTATTGCTTATTGCTTTACCAAAGCATGGTAGAGGATGTGTGCCTGTGTGGGATGTAAGGAATATAAATGAGAATCAGAAGAGAAGACAGAAATAGGGTATATCTTCAAGAATGGTAGGTTAGATGTGTTGGAAATGTGTGAAATAAAGATGAAAGAAAATGCACTGAATGAATGGGATAGTGAGAAGTATGTCAAGAGTGAGTATGGGAGAGCAAGAGAGTAAATGATAATGAAAAGAGGTTAATTGATGATATGCAAGAATTTTGAAGCCTGGCACATTGATTTTATTCCCTGTCTTTGATAGAATGAGTGGAACAGACAGAAGCGGCAAGAGAAAGAAAAGAAGAAGTTGGAAGAGAGAGAGATGAACCAGGAAGAAGGGGAAAAGACTGGAGGGAGGAAGAGAAGTAAGGTTATTTTATAATAGTACAGTGTACTGTATTATGGTAGGGCTTCATAGAAAGCAAGTACTGTACTGTATTACTATTCATAAGTCAGCCAAGCTCCCAAATATGCTAGCTACATTGCATGCATTGTCTAAATAAATGGTCAAACCTCGTTTAAATTGAGTAAATAGGGATTAAGCTTGTCCACTCCTGAGATATAGTATTCTCAAATAATAGTTAGCAAAGTATCAACAATATCGGCAGATGTCAGATTGTAGAGAAAATGCTCTAATTGATATTTATATTGAAAGTCTTCAAAAAATTTAAGTGAAATTGAAGATAGCCATCTCTAGGAAATGGGTACATTGGTTCAATCACCCGGTCTCCTTGGGGCAGGGTTGGGGGGATGCCCTTTTGTGGTGGAGAAGTGGCATCTGCAGTAACAAACCTTCACTCTTGGTCAATCCTGAAATTATATACAGTACTGTATAATTATGTTTCCCAGCCTTTATAGCAGAATGACTAAAATTATGGTTGTTTCAGGAATTTGCTTCAATAAGCATGATGATGAAGAGAAATTGTTTGGAAATGTTGTGGAGGAGTTGCACCAGAAGAGTCGTCAACCAGAAGTCACCAGTCTGAAATCTCTGGAACCTTTTGATCCTGCTGTGCCTCATGGTATGTGTCTGTTTCTAAAGACTAGATTTAAGAAAAATTAGTGCAGTTATATGAGATGCTGGTTTGTAGTGCATTTTGAAGTTTAGTGTGAATTGTTGGGTGATAAAGGGAAAGTATTAGGGGTGGGGGGTGTTGAAGGAAGAGAAATGGAATACCACTGAAACTAGTCCCACATATTGTATAATAATAGAAATAGAGAAAGGTATACGGCCATATTCATATAAGACAATGTTCTTACCTAATTTTCAAAAATGTTAGACAACTCGGGGACTATTTTGTGATCCCATCACTTGGAGAGAGTGAAATTCTCCGACACTGCATGCTCATGTTCGAGCCGATCTGGCCGTGAAGCTAAATCAGTGAATTTTAAGATGGGTTAGAAATTGCAACGGTAGATGCTCGAGAGATTTCTGGACAGTACTGATATGATTTGTGTTTGTGGTACCGTACTGTACATGGATGATGTTGGATGTGTTTATATTTTAAGTTGTCGTCTTTAATTTCATTATCTCACTTGACAGGGTTAAATTTCTTGTGGAAGAGTGTCAGTTACTGGTGTGATGTATGTCCCAATGCAAAGATGGTGCATCGAAATGTCATGGAACAACACTTCCACGGCTTAGAACACTACAACAACATTGTCAACCACCTCAAGCTTAAGGTAAGAACAGGATGATCCGTATCATTCTCCTCTACCTCTTTAATGTACTGTATTTGTGTAAATTTAGGTAATTACTGAATAATTTAGTCAGGCATGCCCTGGGAGATCCTACTGCTAAGGTATCAGGGGACTTGGGGAATTGCCTGGATTTTTATATCTATCCCAGCCTTTGATTGCTGCTTACATTTTTTTTTCAGTGCTGGCCTGATATAATATTAATTCTGAAATATCTTTGACTTTATTAACTGGTTAAAATATTTGATAAGGTTTTTTATTTTTACCAGAAAGATGAGAAGACTCCAACGCAGGATCAGAATAAAAGTAGAGGAAGGAAAAGGGAGAGTGATAATTCAGAGGAGGAGAGGTTAGCTATGGAGGATGATGATGAAGATCAAGTGAAGGAAGAGGAGCACAGTGAGAATGAGGATGAGAAAGAAATAAGTTGTGAGGACATTGGCGACATGGAAACGGTAGACGAGGTTGTTGATGATGATGCAATAGTAGAGAAGACAGAAGATGACAGCTGTGCAGATGATGATGATGATCCCAACAACAGTGATGATCCAGACAAGTATGATTGTGATCCAAGTGAGGACAATGGTGCAAATAAAGATGAGGACACCAAGGATCATCATGTAAATACAATTAACCAATTTCTACTTTCTTTTTGAAAAGCTTATGATTGAGTAGAATGCTATTTTGTTATCACTTGAATCATTCTTAACGGGAGTTGTATTAAAAAATTGTGTATTTCAATGTACAGTACATATATTAACCCTTTGCGGTCACCCAAGTGTGTTAAAAACAGGAAGTGCGTGGCACCTCCTATCCCGTTGGGTGACTTGTTGTGAATAGATGAGGCGTCTTTTTGTCGTTAATCGGATACGAAGCTAGCTTGAGTGAAACCATTATTTGGTGCTTGGTACTGATATTGTTGGCCAAAGGGATACAAAAGACGCCCGAAGCATACAGCTACTGAAGCCAAGTCCATCTTCATATCTAAGCAAGCAAGGTCCAGAGCAGTGATTGGAGCAGCTGGCCTGAGCTTGGGAAACATAAATAATGCAAATGGTGGACCGCAAGGACATGAAGCAAGTGAATATACATGAATTTTAAGTGCAACAGGCTGTAAAATAGAGCCAGTTGAGCACAAAATAGGCTTTCATAAAACTAATTACAGTTTAGAGCAAGTTTAGAGTACATTATACGTTCATTCCTGAAGGCATACGAAAGTGATATTATTGCTTAGAACAGAATTGTAGGTTTATACTGGTTTTCCCTATGCTCACCTTGGTGATACTTAAGAGGCATAAAGGAGTCAAAATTTATGAGAAATTTTGTGTATGGCATCAAAGGTATATTGTCTTTGTCTAAGTTTTGATAGTTTTGGGGTGGTTTGGCCCGGTCCAGATTTGGTAAGATTTGATCTGACTAATTCTATAACCTTGCTACCTTTATTTAGGGAGAGGTAATTATTGTACTGCATTGCAAGTTTAATTTATTAAGCATGTGTGCTTAACATGTCAAGTACCACAGATACTGTATTCATTTCCTTTTAGCTTCCCTATCCCACCCTTGACGATAAAAACACTTATTACGTATCCTTGTCAGTTTTTGTCCGCCGATACTAAGCGTCTCCAAGACGGTCTTCGTATCTCAATCCCGCACTTGGACGACAAAAAGACGTCTGTGTTTTCATTGTACAGATAAGGATGTTATTGAATTTTTTACCATGGATATAAGAAATTTATTTTTTCACATGATAATGGTAAGTATAACAGGAAATTGCTGTAACCTTTAAGTTATATTGTACCCATAATAAATTTCTAATATACTGTATTACTTTTCCATAGGATAAAGCATGTGATGAAGAGAAGATTGGGGAAGAGGCAGTAGATTATGAGACTGAAGATGAGGAAACTGAAAAAAAAATTATAATTAATTCAACCCGAGGTAAGCATGGCAGATCATTTGCCCCTAAAAGTGAAGAAGAGGAGGACTGAAGCATCTTGCACACATTCTTGTAAGTAATAACTCAGTGTGATATACTGTATTGAGCAGAGTTTTGAATCCAGTTCTATTAGTACATGGCTTTGAGATTGTCCGGAGAAAATTACCTAGAAACAGAACAAGATGTTGTGTACTGAAATTTCTGTGTTTGTTGTAGTACTGTTTCTGTCTGGAAGAATCCAGTTTTCAGATTTTTTCCCAAAGTAACTATGTCCATAATTATGATTTTTGGGTCATGTTACTACAGTGAGCTTGGATGCTTAGGGTGTTGCATGCTTTCCAGAGGGGTGGAAGCATACACTGAGAAAGTTCAGAAGATCAATGTCCTATTTGATAAAAACAGAAGAGAGAGAGGGATGCAACTTTGCAGTGAAGAGCAGGCATTGAACACAGAGAAATTAATTAAATATATTGTAGTAGCTTAAAACTGGTGAAAGGGGATATTTTAAGCTTCAACACATTACTTGCTTCAACATTTCCACCTTTGATTTAGTTAATTTTCTATATAGTTTTTGATGGAATTAAACAGTAAAGATTGTAAATCCTGTAACTGGTAATTTACCACTGCATTAATTTTTTATTTATAGCAACAACATGGAAACTGCAAGAGTGTAGCAAGGAAACTAAGAAGATTTGAAGATGGCAACAGAAAATTATGATAATTACAAGATCAGGATGGTAGAACCAGCAGCATAAAAGAATAATGTACTGTAAAAATGATGTTGCAGGATGAAGACAGGAATACATAAAAAATGCCAAATTTTTACAATGTCAATTTTTAGTTCTATTCATATTCTATCAACTCTCTTTTATAAAGCTGTACACAATAATTATTAACGAAGCAACTGTAATCTTAGAATGCACTGTAAAACTATACTCTTGAGGACTTCCATTGCCATATGCTAAGGAGCATGAAAACAAATGAAAAATATGGAAAAGATGGTGTAGACATTTGGAGAAAATACAAGATAGGGAGTTTACAAAGTAGGTACTGTATATGAGAGTTAAACTGAGGGAGCTAGTGTAAGAGACAAACCACTAGTCAGATGTGTGAACAGAGGGAGAGGAATGTGAATTGAAAGGGAGGGCTTGACAGAACAAGAGAGTGTTGGAACAGGGAGAACTGAAGATTCTTCTCCCTTAGCCACCACATGAATGAAACTGGAAAGGTTTAATATTGGAGAGAAGGGGTAGGCCAATAATCAGGAGGAGGGATGGGCTGGGAGAGAAGGTAAAATGGCGTAATATGAAAGGGTTTGGCTGAGCTGGAAAATTGTTCCATTGTGCTATATCATTGAAGAATAAGGCCTAAGAATAAATTGATGTAACCAAGTAGATTTTCCATGTATTTACTGTACAATATATTTTCCTGCAGTGCACTCTATTTTGATTGTAAGAGTCTATATTGATGTAAGGTCTTGTGCTGTTTACAGAATAGTAAGTGAAAACTTCTTCATAAACTTTGAGAGGTTTGAATACGGTATTTATGGTGAATAGTTTCTAGATACCGTTGATGATAATTTGTGTAGTTAATCATTTAACATTTAAAGGAAATACTGTATAAGGAAGGAATACAGTTTGATTTTTTGCATTTCCATTTCTATATGTGCAAAGAGCCTTTGTAAGCGAGTGTGCTCTGTAAAATTTTTTGTTTATTAGGTAATTCTTGTTGTCCTCATTACTTTATATATACTATATATATACAGTATACTATATATATATATACCTTATTTCCTTGAGACTTACAGAGCCATGGTAGCATACCTGTAAGGAGAAATATTCATCTTGTTTTCCAGACCACCTGAAGTGGGGTATGACTGTATGGGATGGCATGTGTTTTAATTATTTAGAAACTGGACATTTGTGACTTTCTCAAGTTAGAGAATTCTCTTTATTTTGTGCTTGCTGTCCCACCTCTTTGTTACGTTCTCCCTTGTCCTACGGGTCTTCCAGGTTTAGGGCGGTCTTCTTTCATCCTAAATGAATCATGAATCAGTCAAATTGGAGAAGTGAAATGAAGGGTGAAAATATCATAGATTTCTTTCAATTATTCAACGAAGCCTGTTATATTGCCAAATAAATTTTATTGGCTTGATACTGCACATGAGATATGGGGTCTTGATACTGTACGTACTGCACTTTGTGAGTTAGCAGAATGCTTCCTAGAATTATATATATTACGTCACATTGTACAGTATAAGCCATATTTCCGATGTCTTAACATTCCCTAACTCCTACTTTGACATTTCAGTTAATTTTTGTATGTAGCTTTCCTGTGTTATTTAATGCCATATGATTTCTGTTGTCCGGCACTAAAATATGTCTTAGATGAACTACAGCAGAGATATGCAGTTAATTGATAATTGATAATATTTTGATAAAGGTAGGCACAGTACATGTATAATTGTAAAGCACAGTGAAATAATGTGTTATTGGCTTTTCTTCACTAAGATATGATAAAAATTATGATGATTGTAATATTGCGGACAATAGTTTCTTTCCACATACAGGTGACTTTAATAAACATTTGACTACTTTTGAGTTGTATATTTTTCTTATATATTAATGAAGAAGCAGTTTCTAACTTCAAGTAAATATTCACACACAAATTGAAGCAATAACATCATAAGAATACATGACAACAATGGTGAAAGCGGTCCTCCCTAACAGAATTAGTCACCCCTGAGTGGAGAGAAATATTTGTCCGCAATAGTGGCTTTATCTCATTACACAATCAATATTTGAATGTAACCAGTTATGTGTTTGTTGGAAGTCATGTTTAATACACAATTCTGTTTGCCAAATGTTTTTTACAGAGTTTTCCTAAACAAATTAATAGTACTGTACAGTACAGTAGCCTACTATTTAGATAATCTGAGGAATACATTGTGTATGTATTCTTCTATAGATGTTTTTGGGTAATAACTAAATCTTTTATCCTGAAGGTGTGATGTGAATCATTTCATAGGAGCTCAGTATAATTTCCCTGATGGCCAAGTATTTAGTGTTATTGACTGTGAGGCTGTAGGCCAGCAGTGTCATGGGTTCAAATTTGATGGGCTTGATTTGATCCACCTTTAAAGGGTTGGTCAGTAAAATGAGTGCCTAGAGTAACACTTACAGAAGATAACTGGTAACCTGGATAATAGTGAGCTTATTGTCCTAGAATTGTGGATTACTACTGTATAATTTATCACAGACTCAGAGGCTCATGTACCGGCTATAGTGAGATGAGCACTGACAAAGCTCTATTATGGCATATTCCCCCACTTGGTGATTGTGTTGTGTCTGTATACAGCACATGGGCCATATGCCTGTGGTAGTCCATCAGTGGTTATTTTTGTCTTGGGTTTTCAGTATTGGAGTTTTTTTGTTTGTTTTTTCTGGGGTCTGGTCTGGGTCTGAGAGAAAGTTCATTTCAGGTGGCAGGTTGGCAGCCCTCAAAAGTGATTCTGTTTAATTCTTTTTTTTTTTTTTTTAACCCCCACTGTCATCGGTAGTTACTATGGTCCAGCTGTTTTGAGAAGTGAATATGTGAAGAAACAAGACGAGGAATCAGTGCTGGGGGGGGGGGGGTTAAAATTTAGGCCTTCGCTATAAAGCAAGTTTGGACCATTGATTTTGCAAGTGTACAATATATTTCCCTACCATAGCCGTGCACCCACCCTTCTCTCCCAATTTTAAGGATTTTTGACGCTTTTGGCCCCAGCCATCCCCTTCCTTTATGGTTAGTGTCCCACCCACCATTCTACAGTATTGCATTCTCATTTGTCCGACGGGGTTTTGTAATCCAACCTAGCTGGCTACTAGCCTTTAATAATTTAACTAAGGAAATCCCCCCCCCCCTCTATCTAGAATCTAGATGAGTCTGTCAAATGGTCACTGGTGACTCGGTCGTTAAAATAAGAGGGGGGAGGGGGCTGAGTTGTAATGCACCAAACTGTGACCACTGGACAAAACAAACCATAAAAACTTTGGTTTGTCACATTTTGGCTATCCAACCACTACTACTATTATAGTATTTTGACAGAACAAGAAGTAAACTTCAGCATTTCCAAACGAAGTATTATTTTATAATACTATAGGTTTCAATTAATACCGCTGGAGACATGTATTAATACGAATGCTGTCATACCCATGGAGGTATAATATATTATACCTCCATGGTCATACCAATGTCTATGCCACAGGGTCCACAGAATGTATTCTCTCGACCGTGGTCTATGCTTCTGTGGCTTATACAGTAAGAGTTTTATTGCATTTATCACAACACATATTGTAAGTAATTGATATAACTGTACCATGAAAGGTGTACCATCTTCTTTCATCTTTACAATTTCTCAAGTTAGTGACGCCGGAAATTCAAATAAACAACAAAAAAGCATGATATATGGTTAAAATATGGGAATTCAAAGTCAGTGAAAACCAAATTATAAAATATGTGAAAAAGAGAGAGAGAGATAGATATACCAGGATCGAGATAGTCCAAAGCATCAAGCAGCAACCAGTCGATGTAAACCTCAGTGTTGCCAAATATAAGGATTTTTTCTTGGACATGGAGAATTAGAGGTTCCAATGGAGAAATTATATACAGATTGTTCAGGAGTAAACGGGGAAATCTCTACTGGACGAAATATCAAGATGGTAAATGTGCGACTATTTTCAAGAGTAAACAGGGAATTTGTGAGGTAAAAAGGGAAATTGATGGAAAATTTATGCTAAATCGAAAATTTCTGAGGTAAAAAGGGAAATTGATGGTATATGTGCCACAACAGTATCTTCAGGAGTAAACAGAAAATTTAGGGGTAAAAAGGGAAATTGATGATAAATGTGCGATTATCTTCAGTATTAAACAGATAATTTCTGAGGTAAAAAGGGAAATCGATGGTAAATGTGCGACTATCTTCAAGAGTAAACAGGAAATGTTTGAGGTAAATATAGGGAGATTCAGATGTTGAAGCTGGGGACATTTCGTCAAGCAAACCTGGCAACACTGTGTAAACCCCCACGCCGCTGTCTGTGTCAACTGCCATACCCTGTTCTATTTTATTTATTTTTTTTGTGTCGGTAAATTCTCTATCAAGGAAACAGTGAAGGTGGGTAGGTGATATATCAGTACCTGTAGCAGACCAACATATGTCCTGTTTTGTTGTGTACGAGAGTCTAGAAATGTGATTAATGTAACGTAGGTAAGGGTGTTGATAGTGATGGTAATAAAGGGTCATATTCAAGAACATCCGTGGTGTATACGATGGCGTGGTACCGGTACAATGGCTCTGTTATTTGTCTATGGAGCCATCGTGCCGCCACACAACACCAAAACGTAAACAAATCTACAGGACATATTCAAGAACATCCGTGGTGTATACGATGGCGTGGTACCGGTACAATGACTCTGTTGTTTGTCTATGGAGCCATCGTACCGGTACCACGCCATCGGATACACCACGAATGCTCTTGCACATGGCCCTTAGAAAATACTACTAGTAACCACTTTCTTCTTTTGGATTAAACTTACCTTCATTTTTTTATTTATCTTTTATTTTTTGGTGTTTGTCTTTGTGCCCAAAGGGATTACTGTAAAAGTACAAAAGTACTGAGTTCACTATATTGTATATTTTAGTATCATTACCCACTATTTTGGACCATTCCAAGACACTTTTCATCTATGGTGTTTCTCTCGGAGATGCCCCGTTTTCAAGATATGCCCCATTTCACAAACATAATTTTGAAATTAGTCTGACCTTACCTGACCTGACCTAACCTAACCTAGACCGCATCAGACTACCGGGACCTAACCTGGGCAAACTACCGGGAAATAATCGTGATAAAGTACAATAAATGACAGGGGTAAAGTACTAGGACCCAGCCGGATCTGGCAACACTGCTGAATTCAGGTCCACTTCTGTACTAATACCCCGGGACCTAACCTGGGCAAACTACTGAGATATAACCGGTGTAAACTATCATAAAGTGACCTGGGCAAATTCCTGGGACCTAGCCGGATGTGGTAACACTGCGCGGCCCTAGCCAATAGTTTAAGGAGTAGCCTGTCTCCCCACCCGAAACCCGCGTTATCCAACGCCCCCCCATGATTGCATGGGTCTTAAAGAACGTGGATTATCACTATAAGCAACGGAAATAACGCTAAGAAGTGTATTATAAAGGCAGAACCATAGTGAAATGTGTGTTTCCCCCACCCATAACCCCACATTCTCACGGCTCCCCCATGTTTGTATTGAGGGTGAAAACGGGGCATCTCCAAGAGAAACAAAATAGTGGGTAATGATACTAGAATATACAATATAGTGAACTCAGTACTTCTGTACTAATGCCGGGATTAGTGTCAGGCATACCGGTACTGGGTAATCTGATGGAAATGAATCCTTACAGTATATGAGCATTTAGATGTAGGGTATTCCTTCAGAACAGTTCAACCTGGACTTTTTTAACTTTTAATATTTCTCCATGCATATTTTTGGTTGTTCTGTTCATATTTTGCCAATATAATTGTGAGAAAACCTTTAACTTGACCCAACCCAACCCCATGAATCTTAACCTGGCCTAATCCAATGTAACCTAACCTAACCCAATCCCAGTGGTTGTTTCACACCAAATTAAGGCCTTGGTGCTTCTTCCCATGATAATAAAAAAGAACATACCTTGAGGAAAATTAAAAAAGACCCTAAAGTTAGCAGACTGATGACAAGTAGCCTTGTGCCCTTTACTGGAGTATTGAATATGTATGGAGTATTACCTACTATATTTCATTCCAGAAATTCAAATACAAAGTTGGTAGGAAAAGTGAAAGGAGGAGTAAATGGGTACGGTATATTGTTATACAATAATAGGTATATCATCAACAGCAGGAGCTTTGTGATACCCAAGATGCCTGGTCACTATGACAAAGGAGATTATGACTCCAGATCTGGAGGTGGTGGTCGCTACAGGTGAGTGTTAGTGGATGGTGTTTAAATTCTACCCTGTCTTCTGTGGTCTCTAATTTAGTATTTTATACAAAATTGATATAGTTACAGTGCTAATGATAATTTCTGTAATGATGGATAGATTTGCTGCAGCTTATACAATATTTACCATAATTTTCTCCCAGATATCAGAACAAAATTGAGTTACTGTCTTGAATTTTGCTAAATTGTGTCATATTGTACTTTCACATCTTTTCATATTGCTCTGTATGCAATATTTAATTCTACAATATTATTTACATGAAATATGCTATAATTTTCTTCAAAACCACTGTTAAATAATATTGTTGTAAAAACAGTTCAGCACCATGTCTGGTAACTCAACAGAGGCCAGGGACGTGGTGGAAGAGGGAGCTACAGCAGTTGGGGAGGTGGTCGTGGAAGCGGTGGAGGAGGAGGAGGGGGCCGGGGTTATGGGCGTGTAGGGGGAGGTGGAGGGGGAGGTGGTGGCTACAACCCAGCACCCAGTTACCGTGACTCAAGCAGCAGCTATGGACATGAAAGGTTGGTTTGCCTGCATTTGGTGTCACCAGTAGCTAGTTTATTAGTTGCAATATATATCGCAGTGCCACACATTTTCTTTATGTCCTCCACAACTGAGGTATTGGGTCATCTCTGAAATATTACATACTAGAAATTGTCAGCATTCATGCAACTTTGTATTATTGATTGTAACTCCTTGTTTGATTCACTTTTTCTGATAGGTTTACTCATTTGTGATTGTGCTTGCCTATGGTAGGTGCATTATAGCCAGAATTGTAAAAGTATTAGTAGCATTATATTGAACTATTATCGAATGAGTTAATGCAAACTGTATATTGCCTTTGTTATCTATAGTATCATCTGTAATCATAGGAGGACTTCTGTTCCTTGAAAGTGAGACCCTAAATAATAGGAAGTAAGACTTCGTATTTTTAACAGTAAATGATTATGCAGATGATATTTACTCTGCAGTTTGTATCATTTGCCTGTTACAGTATATTTCATAATGTATAAGGAATTGAATATACAGTACATACTGTAAGTATCTCAGTAAAGTATCTCTCATGTAAATAATTACAATTTCTGTTGCTTTGTCATGTTTATGTAATAAACTAATAATGTATAATTATGTTTTGTCCTGCAGATACGGAGAGTCTCGGCGATCCAGTGGACATATGGTAAATCCTTGGGATGTTGGGATGAGCGCTCGAGAGGTGGGCCACAGTTCAGAATATGGGGCTCATGCTTCAGGTACAGGTGGTGGGGGAATGAGTGGACATGGAGGCAGCTCACACCTGATGGGATCCCTCAGTCATTTAAGTCACATGGGTAATGACAAATCCAAGCTGGCCCTTGACATCCTCAACGTCGTCCTGTCAAATGTAGGTGGATTTAGGTCTTTATACATGATCGTATATATTGTATAATACCCCTTCCCCCCAAGAAACGTTACTATTACTACTACTACTGTATAATGACATCTGGAACATTGGACAAAGTATGACACCAGTGTCCAGCTACTAATGCTTTGCATTTTTTCATGGTTACTGGTTATTCACACATCATGCCCTATGACCCCATGACTGTAGTTATAAATTGGGGAATTTATGGGTACAAAAAGTAATTTGACCTTATTTGTATGCAGATGACTTGGTTTTCAGATATTATGAACTTATACTTTTGGAATAGTACTTGCTACATTGGTTCTTCCTTGCTTTGCAGGATTCCCCAATGAGTGAGAGGAGAGGTGGTGGTAGTGGTGGTGGAGGTGGTGGGTGGGAGCAGGGTCCACCCCAAAGAAAGCAGCGACGTGTTGATTGGGTGAGTACAGTTCAAGGCATTTTATGATTACAGATTATCTTCTTTTTTTACCCCAAGGTCATTTTTCAAAAAGTCTTTCTTTAGGAGCAAGTAATGCCAAGGAATTTTTCGTACATACTATGCCTGTTTTACAGTTTAGGTACTGCTGAAGAAGCCATACATTGTTCCAGGAACTGGTACAGTAGAGTCTGCTATTTAGATTTTCTTCTAATTTAGGTAATGTTGTCTATATTCTGTTCACCAAGAGATGAAACATGGAGTAGAAGAGCTCAGTTAAAATCCAACTTAATGAATGGTTAAGACCTCCAGTTAGTTGTATGTTTTAGATAATGGGTGTCTTGATACTTGAGAGATAACCAAATAGTAAATCTTTGATATACAGAAAAAAATAAATAAAAAATAGCACTGAGTACACAAACAGAATTTACATTACCTGTATAGTACAGTATACAGTATTGTCTATGATGTTTTATGCTATCATTCAAATCCTCCAGTATTGGATAATGGATATAAAAAGTTTAAATTATTTTCCAGATTCCCAACAATGTTTGTGTTATATGGTACCTGGCAGATTCATAATGAGTAATGTAAAACTCTCAGCTTTTAAAAATAATGCTAACTCTTTTAAGTTTATTCAAAATTTTCTTTTTTTATATATATTAAAACATGAAGCAGTTAATTATCTGCATAATTATCTTGCATGTTTCTTTACTGAAGTCTTACTGGTTCCAGTGTAAGCTTCAAGAATTTTGTGAGAAATTTGTGATAAAGGATTTTGCAGAGGGTGTGGGATGTGAAATACAACAAAGTTGTCGTCGTCATCGTCTTCATCATGGGTGAAGATACTTCAAGGTGTCCTCTACCATCTTTATTTGGCTTCACCAACATCCTAAAATGAATTTTATTAAATGGAACTGATAATTCATATTTTTGCTTTTCAAGCAAATTTTTTTTATGAATAAACTGGAATAATTTCCTAATATGACATTGAAATGAAATCTTTTGTACTCAGTTACAGACTGGTCAAAACCGGTGATTGGTTCACAGTCTGTAGGGTGTTCTATACTTCATATACTGTACTGGTATGCTTGTTTTCCAGTGTTGAGTACTGATAAAGTAATAGTGTTCAGCACATTGATCCAGAGTGGGTGATGGGTTGAGCAACCCTGGGGCCAGTGGTGAAGGCAACTCATTTGCTGAGTGCAGAGTGTCTTCCACAGGAGGGCATGCGTCCACACAAGTATCCACCACGTGAGCAACACTACCGCCCCCGCCGCGCCTGGGAGCGCCGGGGTTGGAGCAGCCCCACCCAACCCTATTCTGACCAGTATGGGGCTGGGGACCACCAGGGCCGCAGGATGGCCAAGGCCCGCCGAGGCAAATCTTGGCATGATGCCAGGAGCAGTAAGGGAGGTGGCCGAGATGCCCAGGCCAAGGAGGGGGACTCTTCCCCAGCTCCCCAGAGGTAAGCCGCCATGGGGCCACAGACAGCGAGAGACTCGACTCTCACCGCTGAATTTTACTTTTTCAGATGAATGACTTGTGAGGTGAATGTGCCATGGGTTAGTGTGAGGTCGCAGGCAGCACCAAGGCCAGCTGGTGGTGGCCATGCTCTCAAGACAGTCCCTCTACTGTCCTTACCCACACCCGCACCCACAAACAGGGCACCAGCTGGCCACTTCCTTACTTTATTGATCTGCAAGTTATCAACCATAAATCTTGATGAAAAAATTGCCACCTTTTCGTTGACACTATCTATTACCAAGGAAGTCTGAAAGGGCATTATATGACCTGAGCACTGTATATCTGGTTCATGAGTAACTGCACTTCCTCTCTCTGCATCTCACCTCCCTCATCTCCTTCAGGTTATAACAGTTTATTCCAACTGATACTCCTTGTAAATGTGTGTACCAAAAGCACATTTCTGTGTGAGTATCCCGCGTTAGTTTGTCACTATGTACAGAAAAATTATTATTTTTTTAATATTTTATTTTTATTTTTAAAGTCCCAGTATTTTATGCTCTACACATTTTTTGTGAATATACTCAGAATGTGTAAGTTGTTTTACACTAACATAAATGCAGTTTGTTAGTGTTGACGTTCATATTAATTGAAAACCATTGTGAGACAGAAAGCAAGCAGTTACATTGAGCATTATTTATGTTATTGACAATGTCAGTCTTCACAATGTGAAGCTGTGTTGATGAAATAACAGAACTTATAAGTACTTTATCAGAGTAAGCATTAGAGTCCCTGATGGTATAATTACCATATTGTCATTTTAATGTATGTATATATGCAGAAGAAAAGGCAACAGTTTATACATTTACAGTTTGTAAATGTTAAACATGATCTTTGGGTTCAATTTGGGACTTTCAGGGTAATGTTTACACGGTGTGGGGTTGAGCATAATGTAACTAACTGGAGATACCTTACAGTGACGCCATCAAGGAGGCCAAACCAGAGGCAAAAAAGGAGGCAGAAGAGGCTGCAGGCAAAGAGGGAGAAGAAAGGAAGGAGAAAAGTGAAGATCAAGAAAAAGATGAAAAAAAGGAGGTGAGGAGCTGACTTGTATGTGATGTTTATTATGGTACAATGGATGGCACATAAACAAAGTGGATATCTGCTGTGCAGTAAGGTCTTGTATAGTTAAATCCGATTATACTGCTAGTTGATGTGCATCATCCACTTATTATTAAACAAATTACATTACTACTGTACCACAAAGCCCACAAAAAAATTAATTATTGGTATCATCAACACTCACATGGTCTAATATTACTCTTAATACCCCACTCAGTCTGAAGAGATCACCTGGCTGCCAAAGGAAGCGCTCAAGTGCCATATGTGCAATCTCTCCAAGTTCCCCGATATCAAGGTGAGACAATAGCTAAGTGGAAGATGAAGGATGTTTCAGCATCTCCATTATTTTCATATGCATTCAGTTCCCATAAGACTGATACTTGAGTTAAATTACTGTTATGCACTAGTAAATGAACTGAAGCTCCTAATATTTTAGGTTTTTTATCAATTATTGTGAATAATAATGCAGTTCTTAACACCCAATTCTTTTATTTACAGTATATTGATATTTTACTAAGGGCAAGTTGATATTATATATGCAATATTTTTCATTATATTGTTAGATTTTCTCCACCTATCAAGAACTAAGAGTTAGTAAGAAAAACAGTAGTCAATTATTCAAGTTGCCAATGCAGGTAGGGAAGTGGCATCCCCATTGCCCACAATTCTTGTAATGGTACAGTCAGCCTCGATACAGGGGAGGGAAAGAGGATTGGGGACCCCACTAAAAGTTCAAATAGCTTCAGAGCTGGACCCCATGCCTGTACCTGCAATGACATTAGAGCCTACCCACCCCTTGAAAAAAGAGAATGGGGTATTGATAATTTTTGTAACACAAACAAACAAATAGTTAGTGAAAATATGTATATTTTTATTGCTTTTTTTTTTTTTTTTTTTTTTTTTTTTTTTTCTTTCTTTCTTTTTTTACCCATACAGGCATACACACGTCACATGGAGAGCAGGAACCATGAAAGTGTAAGATACTCCTTCCATGCCAAGGGTGCAGCTATACTCCGTTTCCTCAGATCTGATTCAAAGGTTAGCCATAATTTCAGTTGCTAATATAGTTATTGAATAATTTGTAGCAGGGCTATTTTTACTCTTTTAGCCCAGGATTTTAGATTGATAAGGAAATAGATACGACTTATCCGATAAAATGGGATTGAAAGGATTAGATGCTTCACAGAACCTTTTGTTGAAGTTTCTCAAGCTGTCTGGCCGAGCAGCCCCAAGCCCTTGAGGAAGGCCATGGCCTGAACTGGGCTTTCCCACAGTGCTCTCAAAGAGTGTATGTTGTGTGGTTGTGTGCATTGCAGTCTTCCATAATGTGTTTAATAGAATGGTGTTCTATGTTGCATCCTGGAGAGGCATCCACAATGGCTCCATCCAGCTTCTTCTGATAAGAGACTTTTGTCGCCAACATTAATGTTCAGATAGTTAAATCTATGGTTATGATCAGATCCACTTTTATGGTACAGTATGCAGAATGAACTGCAAGTGATAATGTGATAGTGGGTTAATTAATTGACATTGTTATACTAAGGTGGAAAATTAATTAACAAGAGAATAAATATTAAATATCATTGAAATGAAACACTGTAGTAGAAAATAAGACATTTTCAGAAGATGTGGAATTGAAATGTGGACATTTTAAGGTAGAGGTAAATGCTAGATGTAAAGGGCAGAACAGGTTTATGGCAGTTATGAATATTAAGTAATGTTGTAATTTATTTTATGTATTTATAGAACCTTTTGTATTTTATAATTTGTTTGAAATTTTTTGTGGCTTATTATGCATTGATATTTACCCCTGACTCAGTGTTTGTAATATCAGTTGGCAGCTCAACGACGTATCCTGAAGAACCAGCGTCGTAACTTGAAGGGCCCCATCATGAGGTGTCGCAAGTGCCAATGTGAGGTGTTTGGCTACATTCGAGAGCATGCAAAGACTGTTGAGCACATTGTAAGTACTCCAACCTGGTGTTAACCCCCAAGCACGACAGTATCTCCCCCTCCGCACCATGCCAACCTCAGTTAGGGGACGAACTGTTCTAATTTGCACCATGGAATATTTTAATACTGCTTGAATTAGCACACCAGAATATCTGAGTATGAGTCTCTTATCACCAGGAATTTGCCAGGTGATGGCATATATTATTTTTTCCATATTTTTCTGCTAATGTTTTTTCCATATTTCGGACTTCCTTTATTGAAGTATGTTTGTATTTCTTGGGTTTTTCTTCTCTTCATATATCAATGAATTATGTAGCTTCTCTATATCAGCTGGTGATATAGTGCATGGTACAATGCATTTGGAAATGGCTGTACCAAAAACTTACACTTTCTTCTGCTATAAAAAAAATATATAAATAATAACAATGTCCCCTACCCTCTCAGGCTCTGAGGAACTATCTACGTGTAGAATGCTGCAACAACACTTTCTTCAATCGTGCTGACTTGGAAGAGCACCGCCTCTCACTGGAACACCTTAAGGTCAGTCAATTTTGTTTGCATAATACAGGTACTTGATCACATGACAATTTCTTCTGTCCTGTAGTCAAGCTTGTGTTGCAACCATTCTCCAGGTTTTTTTTCCAGTATTCATGTTGAATGCCTGAATCTCTCCTATGTTTTCCCTCCTTATCAGAAATAAAGAATTCATTTTCACAATGTTCTGAAGATGTTTCACAATAAATGTTTTTATTGTTTTGAACTGTTCATTGTACAGTATGCAAATAGAATGATATACCTTTTAATTCATGCACATATAATATAAATTTGTATATAAAATGTAATTAAGCAGCCAGTATAATAAAATTATTATTTTTCAAATATATTTAGCAGTTAATATTTCAGTTATTTAGCACTGAGTAAGTACTTTTTAATGTTAATGATTTTGAGTGCTATCATCATCTTAACAGGCAGAGTGGGAGAAGGAACAAAAACAAAAGGAGACAGAAGAAGAAGAGAAAGAGGTAGATGATGACACTTGCGTGAGGATGAGTGGTAGGTTGACATATTAAGATTTCTATTTACATATACAATATTCTACAATGTTAATGTTTCGTTAAAAATGTAAACTGCATGGTGAATTTGAGTTCCTACCATAATCGTACCCCAATTTACAACTTTAACTATTATTTCCAAATTTGAATTTGTTAGGTGAAAAATAATAAATAAAATACAAATGTTCATTGTAGATACAATACACTCGTGATTATCATCATTTGATTAGTCGGAATTACTGTACATGTAAGCTGACAAGGCAAAGAAATATTCATTAATATTATAATTATTTATTTATTAGTATCATATATATATATTTTTTATGATGAATAGTATTTTCAGATAAGTTACAGTTGCTGACATTTAGAAAATATAGGGCCAAACATGGCATGATGTCACCTTATTATGTCTTGTTTTAGGATGATTACCCTAACAATAGTATGAGGAAGATTGTTAATGCAGTTGTAGTTGAATATTTTTCTCTGAAGGAAGACCCTATAAAGAACTTTAAAAAGTATTGAAAATTGTCTCGGATGTCTAATTTTTTTATTGTATTTATTAAATATACCTAATTAAAAGCTTCTGCTGACTCAAAATGCATAATTACAATACAGTATCTTTGGCATGCTGAGTTCCAATTGGGTTTTATTTTTGTTATATGTATATCATATAAAAAAATTTTCATTGGTATAAGTTATGATTTTAATATGTTTTGCTAATAAAAGGGAGTCATGTTACATTGATAACTATTATATATTGAATAAATTTTGTTTGTTGCATCACAGATGAAGGGAATAACTTTATTAAGACTTTAAAAGAACTACGTAAAACGAGCCTCCAGCCAGATGTCACCAGCCCCGAGACACTTGCACCTTATGATCCCTGCGTTCCTCAAGGTAAGATAAATCCTTTGCATAAAGTTTACTTTGTCAGTCATTTCTATGCCTTTTTAACTCTGTTTGCTTTTTATGAATTTATATATATATTCTTTTCAAGTTTGGCCTCTTCTCTTCTGAATTTTACAAATGCATCACTTACACTTCTATATATCTTCCATACATGGTCGCTTTATTAATGTAATTGCAAGAATCAACGGATTGGATTATTCAGGGTGATTTTAAAAATCAACCCTTGCAAATAATGAAGTTTGACTATAGTTTTGGCTTCCATCCACCAGGATTGAACTTCGTCTCCCCAAAATCGTATTACCGATGTGATGTTTGTCCTGGGGAGCGACTGGCAAGTGCAAAGCAAACCCATGATCACTTTCGCTCATTGACACACTACAATAACATCATCGCTCACCTGAACAGACTCCAGGTAATTTACTCTTTCTCATTTGTCATCTACCACTTGTTTCCATTCCCATGCATGTTTCCTCTCCCATCCACAAATTTATCAGGTGCTCAAAATGTCTCTTCCATACCCCTTTCCCTTCTTTACTTCCACTCACATTTACTCCTCCATTCTCACTTTGCTAGTCTTTGCTTCTTCTATTCCAATACTTCCCTCCAAAATTTCTCCATCAATTTCCATCAAAGCTCTTTATACACTTGCCTTTTGCTCTACCTCTCCCTCCATCGTACTACTTGTTTCTTACATGACTTGCACTATATAATCTTCTGCCTCACCTCTGCTACATTCCCTCAAAGAATTGCATGTATGTCTTCCACTTATTCTCTACGGCATCTTAACTTACTTTTTCACCTTCCCTGATCCCTTGATACAATGGAAATGGAATCTTGATGATTTTTTTTTTTTTTTTTTTTTAATGTGGGACCATAGATAAATTTTAAGACCTTATTTTGTCTTTTAATATATGCACAGGAGGAGAAGGAAAAGGAATGTAAGAGACTAGAAGAGGAAGCCAAGAAAGCAAAAGAACTAGAAGAAAAGAAGAAACAGGAAGAAGAGCGGAAGAGGAAGCGTGAGGAGGAGGAAGATGATGATAAGAGAAATGGGGAGGGTGATGAGGGGGAGGAGTTCAGTGTCGAAGACATAGACAACATGGAGACTGTTGATGAAACATGTGATGATGATGGGGCAAGAGGTGATGATGATGAAGATGACAGGGGTGAGCTTGAAGACCACCCTGTGAGTGAAGATGAGACAGAAGAACATGAAGACAAGGCTGTTCATGATATCAGTGATGACATGCTTGTGAGTATTTTTCTTAGTACTGTACATTTGATGTGGGAGCTATTGTACAAATCGAATTTCTACTCATTAGAAAACTCATGTAATTCTCACCTCCAGCAAGTTGCATCCAATCTTTCAAGGAAGATTCAATAATTATCCTAGCTAAAAATGCATCTAAGAACACTTTATCCTCTTTGGATTCCACAGGTTGATTTGTATGTCCTCCCAATGATAAAGATTTACAAAGGTATGATGCATCACTGCATTGAATACTATTGTCATATTTGGAGACTGTCTTCCACAAAGAGGGTGCTAGATACCTTCCAGCGGAAAGCTGTCTGCCTCGTCAATGTACCCAAGGTGTATTTTACACTTGATCCCCTATCACCCTGTCATAGAATTTTATTCCTTTCTTCATTCTCCGTAATTTCCACCATCATCATTCTAGAGAACTTGCAGACTGTGGCTCACTTACACTACCTCAGCCCTGCTGTACTAGAAGAGCAGCGCACTCCCATAGCCTCATTGTCAGCCTGACTATTCCCAAAGTGTTTATTGTTCCTCCTCACTATCTCCTCTCTTCCTGGTGCAATGTCAGTCCTCCCTTCAAGCTGATGAGGGCCAGGGCCCAGTAGGCTATAGCAAAATCGTTTCTTCATTCATTCACGCTTTCCTTGTAGTTTGTATAACCAGTTGTCTTTTCTTGTGATGGCATCGCAATTTTGTATCACTGGTTGTGATGGACACAGTTTTTTATATTTCATGTAGGAAAAAGACAGATTTACATTAACTCAACATCTTCTTTCAGGAGGACATGTCCTGCCTGGCAAATGTTGGAGAGGAATTTGAGGAAATTGCAGAAGAGAAGAAAATAGATACAGAACATGATGAAGAGAAAAAGGAGTGAGTTAACCATCATTGTGTTTAGCTTATTTTTAATGTTTTTTATTTGTAAGTGGAAACAGATTCCATTAAGTCAACTAAGGGATTAAAATCTACTTTAAATAGACAGGGTTTTCCAAAACTAACCCAATTTCTAATGGATTTTATCACAACCCAATAAATTAGCTTATCCTCTTTATGTTTTAATTCTCAAGTCCAATGATATACCAACTGTGGTGGGTCTTGTACATTCACTGTGGTTGATTAGTATCAACATGGACTGCTGTCTGTGGGAGATGAAACCAAGAGTGGGATACTTGAGTGCAAAGGTGAGGTTGGATGAAGTGAAATGGTCTCCTATTGGCAAAATTATTTGTGGATGACTCTGCTACTGGAAGAGAGTGAAAGGGAGATGCAAAGGGTGGTGGATAATTTTTAGGCGGTATGTAGAAGAAGAAAACTAAAGTTGAATGTAAGTATCAGAAAGGTGATGGTTTCCGAGAGAGCAGAAGCTGACATGATGAACTTTGCAGTACCCTACATAATAAAGAGTACCAACTGAGATTGGTTGTGAGATAGTGGTGGGAGGTGATAGGATGGAAGAAATAAAGGGGTTTAAATGTCTGATCAGTATTGTGTAAGCAATGGAGCATGAAAGGAGAGAGTATTGCAGGGTTGGCAGAGTCCTGGAGTTGTTCTGGTGAATCTTGAAGGGTAAAAGTGTGAACATGTAAGTGGACTGTTTGTACATGAAAGCAAAACATGTATTGTAGTTGCCTCTGAATCACATTTTTATTTCCTCACAAACATGTACATACATAATAATTCACTCACTTATTGTACAGGGCAATTTCCTAATTGTTACACACGAATCCTCCCTTTATTTACTTTTATAAAGCAGAATTCTGCATACTCTGATACCATATTATCTTTTAGCATGGAGAGCTCACAACAAGAAGTAGGGAGAGCAGAGAGTAATGAGGATGAAGAGAAAGCAGATGATGAAAATGAGGACGTTACTGAAGAGAGACAGGTTCGGGGGCGAGGGTCCAGAGGGGGTTTGCGGGCCAGGAGTTCACGTGGTTCGGTTAGGGCCAGGGGTGTTAGGAACTAAAGGATCTATTAAATAAGCACCTACTATATTTCCTTCATCCTCAGTCCTTCAGCCTCCATCCTTGTGCTTGATTTGCTCTGTGGAGATTTGTGGGTTTCTGCTAATCACTCGGGAACAAATTGGAGAATGGGTGAAAACTTAAGTTTCAGTGAATTTTGGAGGAATATGTGCATATATGTTGCCTGCAAAATTTCATTCATGATGAAAAAGTGTAGATTACTACAGTATCAGTTGAGAATTAGAGGTCTGGCTTTTTATCTTCATTAGCAAAGATATGAAATGTTACCAGGAATTATTGTTTTTGCATACTCAACTGTATGAATTTGTTTATTGGCATAACCATACCAAAGATTCGTAATGCATTTTAGAATTTTTTTACACTAAAATTGATAATCTGTACAAAAGTTATGTGGACTCATTTTGTCATAAGAGATGTCATGTTTCTCTCTCATTAATTTCATGATGGCTCTCTTAGACCCTTATTACTGAACAGTCACGATCATATCAATTTTGAAATAGTATGTGAAGTACAGTATTCAATTGTTCTATAATTGTATTATATTTTGAAAAAGAACAATTTAATTTTCTATTCAGCCATGAAATAGTAAGAGTACTATGTGAAAGAAGCTTACTTTAATGGCTTTCTTATTCCTTCACCCTTATGTGTTTCATATAATCACACATTTTTTGATATTGTATCATTCATGGTGAACCATAAATGTTGGGTACACTTGTTACACATTAATCGAACAATACAAATATTGAGATTACCGGTATTCCAGAATCTGATCACACAAGCAAGTAATGTTAGCAAAATGGAGCAGAGGTTTTACAGTCCCTTGGTAAAGTAAAGTAAATTATGCTATGGAGCATTTACATTCATCATCAATATCCCATTTCCCTTTTTTCAAGGGGTAGGGAGGACTAAACTTCAATAGAATTTTTAACACGACTGCCATCATACTCTAACGTGAAATCATTCCTCATCATATGTACAGCCATGGCTGATAGTGCTGGACCATGGTCCAAGGAGTTTTGGAGAGCAACTGAACTGAGTTCGAACAAGTTAATTTTCCAAACCATTCTCAACGTTGAGAGAGGATTAGAAGACTCACTTTTTCGAACTCTGTTCAGTTGCTCTCCAACACTCCTTGGTCCCTGGTCCAGTACTATCAGCCTTGGCTGTACAGTCGACAGCAAAAGTCCTGTTGCCACGCATACCTACTTCATAAAGGATAACATAAAGGCTAATCATCAAATACACACATTCACCTTACATAATTACCATATCCAGGGGGGAATTAATAAACTTCTCTGGTTGTCCAATTTATGAGCCTGTGAAGCTTATACAGTATTTTCATTCTGTACTTCATAACTTGACAGATGTGGCGACAGGAATTTTGCCGCCCACTGAACAGTATGAATTGACAGAGAGATGCTGCACTTGTGTCACTGAATGGAGAGATTAATTAAACTTGGTTATAAAAGTGCTTTACCAGGCTCTTACGGCTTGTGCATAGCTTGTCTCCTAAAGACAAGAATTACTTTGCTGTTTAAAGATTTGCAGATTCGTGTGAAGCCACAGCCAATAGTACTGTATAAACAAAGGAGTGAATGCATGATAATAGTGTAGATGAATTTTTTGTGGATGTCATATATATCATGTTGGTTGAAGAATCTTGTAACAAATTTTATCAATGATTGTTACATGAATGTATCCTCAATTATTTATTAAAGTGGATAATACAAATGACAGTATATTGTAAACTGTATGATGTATGAGATATTGTATTTCCACTTAAGACCAATTTCAATATGCAATTGAGGAAAAAAGACAGAGAAAAGAATTGCCATTTATCTATTGCATATGCTTTGATTAATGTACAGTACTGTAGGTGGTAAGGAAATTTATATACTTCATTTATATGATGGAATTCTACAGTGCACTATAAGACTATATGCTCTATTAAGGCACAGTGTAGTAGAATGCATTTCTACCACACATTCTACTGCTTTTTCTGAATACCAAACGATGAAAGAAACCAACAGTTTCGAACCTCTTTTCTGTGATTCTGTGTAGTTGAAACATTCACACAATATGCCAGTATTTATTTATTTAGTATATCTGCTGTGTTAAGGCTGACTTTTAAAATTACGAATAGGCGACCAAGCGAGTCTACTACATGTAGGCCTACTGTATATAGAAATTGTTACAGCCATTAAATGTTCAGATGAGGTAGTGCACCTATGGAATTATTAGCAACCTATGATACCTTTCTTGGATCAGTAAAGGTTTGTTCATTAACTCATTGTATGAAATGGGGATAATGGATAACATGGAATACAGCTGAAAATATCAATTCCATTAACGACAGGGTTAGGTTTTAAGCACGGTCGACCGTGGTTTTAAGGAGAGGCAATACTTCAACCCTGGACACAGAAAATGGTGAGATATAAGGGGAAACTAATATATGGAAATATAATTATCTTTCTCAAATCTAGATGGGTACACGGAAGCCTGCACTCCATTTACATATTTATTTAACATGCATCAGTCTAAACCGAAGTGGGCAATTCTTGTATTCATTACAGCAACGATAATAATACACCAAACAACGGAAGGAAAGCGTTTTCCATGTGTTGCCCACAATGGAGAACGGGTCTCGCACAATACTCCTCATTCCTAAAGTCCCCTCCCAAGGTACTTCACATGAAATGCACTAGTAGCTGTATTGAATCTCAATTAATATTCATGTAGAGAAGTAACCCCATCATGAAATAAAATTGGTGCGATTATTCACCAAAGAAACCCGGCCGCTGTAAAAATTCAGCAGAGCAGTATTGTTCAACTGCGAATAGCGATTTCTTGACCATTAGATAAAATTCCTTTATATGATCTATCTCAGGTTTTAATGTCACACAGACGCAATTAATTTCCTGTATACTAAAAATAAGACTAGATAAGACAACATAGTGTAGTTGGTAAAAAAAACTAAAAACTAAAATAATAGTCCCAAGCAGCACGAGTGACGAGTGTGTGAATCCCGTCAATTCCCGTGCCGTGTTGTCGTTGAGAAGTGGAAGACAAATTAAGTGTATATTTTAACTTTATGGGACACAACACAAGCTCTATATAACAAGAAGGAAAGGAAGGAAGGCTGGGTGATTAAGACAGGACCAGTAGCAAACGAATAAAGTGTATATTTTATTATTTATGGGACAATACAAGCTCTATATTTCCAGAAGGAAGGACTAGTGGAAGGCGAATCAACAAATCAAGTGTATTATATTATTTTATGGGACACAACACAAAAAGCTATATATAACAAGTCATCCTACCAGTAAATAGACATAAAAATGGTGAGTTGGCTGATTGCTTTGTTTTATATTTGTATGTGTACAGTAACCCCCCCCCCCGTGTTTGTGTACAAGAAAATATAGTCAATGATGGAGGCTCCCTGCTTCTTGGTATATCCAGTAATTCTTGTCTTGTCTTGGTCCTTAGTTACCGATACACATAAATAGTTTTTATAGTGTACTTTTAAGGGTAAATATTGAAATAATTACCGTTATTGCGTACGGTTTTTCTACCTTCATTACCAACTTATTTAGACCATTCTAAGACTATTTTCGGTATTTATTGAAAGAATTACCGTTTTCTAGCCCAGGTTAGGTCCCAGTAGTCTGCTGTGGTCTAGATTAGGTTAGGTAAGGTCAGGCTAATTTCAAAATGCCCCATTTGAATTTGGAAGTGGGGCATTTGCGGAGGAAATGCCATAGAAAAAAATAGTCTTAGAATGGTCTAAATAAGTGGGTAATGAAGGTAGAAAAACCGTACGCAATAACGGTAATTCTTTCAATATTTACCCTATTTTCTTCTATGGCATTTCCTCTGCAAATGCCCCATTTCCAAGATAGGGCATATTCAAATGGGGCATTTTGAAATTAGCCTGATGTTACCTGACCTTACCTAACCTAACATAGATAACAGCAGACTACCGGGACCTAACCTGGGCAAACTACCAGGTCCTGGGAAATAACCGTGGTAAAGTACAGGAAATGACCGGTGCAAAATACTGGGACCTAGCCGGATCTGGCAACACTGCTACAAAACTATAACTCTTTCAATAAATGCAGTTTTAAGTGCACTGTTTACTAGTTACTCGTGTTGGTAGTTTTTAGGAGTATTTTGAAAAACAGGTTCATCTGAATTTTTCCAACTTTGAATATTGGAAAACCTGTGGATAGTTTCATCAAAACATGGCAAGGGTTCCAAATCTCAACAATCATGAAAAAATGGAAAACTTGAGCCAATTCTTGACAAACCTATAGGCGTGTTCACGCGAGGGCAAAATCATGATATCTTGCCCAATATCCAATAAAGAAATATTGAACTTGACTTTATTATCCGTTCACACGAGCACCGAATTCAATATGATATTGAACTTGAGCAATATCACCCAAGATTTTTTAAAATAGCTGGAGATATTTTGCTTGATATTGAATACTGATATGTAAACATTACCAGTGTCTGTCGGTCATGTTTTTGCAGTGTTGTACTCTTAAGAAGGAATATTTGCATTATTATAATGCCATACAGAGCCTGGTTCAACCTCTCGACGTGAGATGGAGCAGCTATCGGCCAGTCACGAGTGATATTGTTTGTTTAACGCCGAGCGGCAGATAAGATGTGCAGTAGAACCATGGAGGTTTCCCAGACTTATGAATTATCCATGTTTTAATGGTTATTTTAGCATGTATTTTACAGACAAACCCTGTTTTGGATGACATAGTGTGCAATTACGATTGTCAATAAGAGATGCACTAAGTTTCCAACTCAGAAATTACCCCTAATGACAACATTTCTCTGTTTATCAGACACCCCAGAGTTGTGCTAGTCGGAGCCTCAAATCCTGTACCATGTGCCGCACAGTGGTATTAACCACAATTTGTATTAATATAAGCACATGACAAATTACTATATATAAGAGTAAGGAAAAAAAGATACAAGAGATTTTCTTGGCTTGTCTTGGACGCTTTGAATAAATAAATCCACGTCAAATATGGTAATAAGTAATTTTAAAGGAGTGGTACCAGAGAGGCGCCGGTGTGGTGTGGTCGGACAGTGTGACCGCGTACACAAAACTGTGTGTGTTTTGCCATGATATGCGGCACGATGCGACACAGTGCGGCGCTGCCGCAGGGTGTGGCACCTCTCATTTGTTTGTATGTGTTATCACCATTCTGCGGCAGCGGCGGAGCTGCATAGTGTGACAACGGCCTTAGGCCTATTTTTCTTGAATAGATTAAGCTTCAGGATTCATTAATTATGCTATTAATTTACCAGTTACAACAATGGAACTGCAACATTTGAGAGCCGAATAACATCCGTGTCTGGTCGGCCAATTGAGGAAATAACACCTCCTCTTCGTAATGATCCTGTCCGGTTTACATAGATGGCGCTGCGGTCGAAGGCAATATTGCCCGTTCACGTATCACTCACCCAATATTCAATATCTTTCAAGATCAATATCAATATTATATTGAATTAAAAATGTCGCGTGAACACGCCTTATATTCAGACAGTTTTGTGTATTGATGGCCATAGCTGTTTGTGTGTATTTGAAAAGAATGCTGATATTTGAGTGGCCATGTTTGTGAAAAATATGTCAGTTTTACTTATCTGTCATCTAGGATATGTTAATAGGGTACTAGCCTGATTAGAAAGGTAAAGCAAGATTTGAACTGTTGGGGTAAACAAATTGTTATGGTGAACTGGTAAATTGTCAAAATGGATTGGAATAATATTGAGCAGTATGAGAGAATATCAAAATATAATTATTTGCTGGGTAGAAGGTAAATATAATAAGTATTTTATGACAAGGAGACCAGAAGGCTTTGTTGCATCTGAGTCTTTTAATATGGTAATGTACTGGTACATTTAATTTCATTGTGTGGGTAAGTAAATTATGTCCCTGTTACAGATGCCTGGATACCATGGAGATGGTGATGGCGGCGGTGGTGGTGGTGGTGGTGGTGGTGGTGGTGACCGCTATAGGTTAGTGCCAAGCTTCATCTAGTGTTGGAGAAAATATCATTTAACAGCTGTTGAATAGGCTAAGAGGTGAAATAAATATTGTATTTTTGGGGGGAACTTACTCCCAGGTTAAGAACCATTGCTCTACAAATTTTTAGTTTTCCATTGAGAAAAAGCTTGGAGGCATTCTGCTCTCCTTTTAGCCCATCTTACCATGAAATACTTGGGTATTATCTTTGATTCACTTCTCATTTGATAAACCCACATTTCTGACCTCAGGCTTCACCGTCTTTGTCATATATAATGAAGATCCATTGTGAGGCTGAGTATTTTAGGGTTTCTGCAGGTGTTTACCTTAGTGAAAGTATAAGAGGCAAGAGAGTCTAGAAATCATAAGGGGTGCCTCTTCTCAGTTTACGAACGGTCTCAAACTGGTCATATCTATTCTTAAACATATTCACACTGGTGCTGGTGATTACTTTTTCAGTGAGACTGTTCCACTTGTTAATAATCCTGGAACTAAAGAATTTGTTCCTTTTGATTGTTCTGTGGCTCGGTTTTGCCAACTTCAGGCCATGCCCTCTGGTTGCCGAGTGATGACCTATGGGAGCCAGCTTTAGGTAATCCTCATCGTCATTGCCATCCTTGTCGAAGCCCTTCAGTATCTTGAAAGTCTCGATCATATCGCCTCTAATCCTTCGTTCTTCAAGAATGGTGAGGCTCAGCCGAGTTAATCTTTCCTCATAAGGATACCCTGCCAACTCAGGGACTAGTTTTGTTGCTCCTCTCTGTACCTGCTCCAGCTTCTTTATATCTCCTCTTGTGTAGGGTGACCACGCTTGGATACAGTATTCAAGTCGTGGTCTGACCAAAGACTTGTAAAGAGTAAGCAACATCTCTGAGTCCAGACAGGTCATGGTCTTCTTCAAGAGTCCCAGCATAGAGTTGGCACTCGCTGCAGCCTTGCTCACTTGTCTAGAAGGCTTCAGGTCATTGGTGATGATGACTCCAAGGTCTTTTTCTTAAAAGGTTTCTTCCAGAGCTGATGGACCAAGGTAATAATTGTATCCAAGATTATTCCTGCCGATGTGCATCTTACAGGTCTTATAATTCGTTGGATTGGTTCTACTCCCTTTATTGACAATAGGGCTGACATTGGCTCTAGTCCAGTCTTGAGGCAGCTTCCCTGTGGCCAGTGAGGCTTGGTAGATCATAAAAAGAAGATGCGCTAGCTCCGTAGCACATTCCTTCAGTACTGTAGGGTGAACTCCATCTGGTTCAGGTGCTGTTAGTGATTCTTGTCTGTCTAGGGTCTGCATTGTTATTAATGACTGTATTAGTGAATGCTGACATACTCATACTAGTGTATTGTGGATGAGCCACTGCTTAAGACTGAATCCACAGTTACAGATTTTTGACAACTTGTTAGGTTGAAGTATGTTGTGAGGTAATTTGTACTGGGTTGGTCATCTGCATAGATGATGATTTTGATGTTGGGTTGGATGGGAGGGAGATGGGACTGGTATCATGGCGTACTCCTCGTTGAATGAGATTAATTGTAATTACTAACTAGAGTTAAACTGAATTTTACTTTATTTCCTAATGAGAAAAGGTGTACTGTATATTTTTAAGATATTGGAACAGTAGATAGTTTCTACATCAGAGTTGAAACTGTTGGATTCCACTATACTAGATAGCGGTATGGCATTATAATTGTACAGTGTTGTTGAAATTTTTATTCCTTTATCCAAACAGAGGCCGGGGAAGAGGGGGCTTTTGGGGCAAACGAGATGGAGGTGGTGGTGGTGGGCGGGGATACAGTCACAGAGGTGGTGGAGGTGGAGGAGGGAGATATGGTGGAGATAGGCACCGATGGAGTGATGGGGGAGGTGGAGGTGGAGGTGGCAGAGAAGGTTCCTCGAGGGGATATAAAGACTACGGTCAGTACAAGTAAGTTGGAAGAGAATGATTAATTTTTACTTTTATCTTTTGATATGTAAGGATACAGTACATCATATATTTATCATGTAAAAATCTAAGCTTGATAAAAAGCAAAATCTTATCACTATTGGTTTGACTAGCACCTGGCCTACCTAAGTCTCAATGTATCCCAACCAGAGGTTATAAAAATAGCCTTCCTAAACCTGTGTTGTATGTAACCTAACCAAAGCATATTTGTGAGAGCAGCCCTAGGTACCGTGATGGTCCATCTACCAGCCAAAGCATCAACCCCTGGCAGAGTGGCAGTGGTATGAGTTCCAGGGGTGGAGGCGGAGGTGGAGGTGGAGGTGGAGGTGGAGGTAAACGGCCTGGGATGGAGGCAACGGAACTTCTCCGCTCACTTAGTGAGTTTGGGCACATCAGCAGCAAGGAGTCACGTATCGCTATCGATATTCTCAAGAGTGTTCTAGGCTCGGTTAGTTGTATACATTACTGTTCAATGTCAATATCTAGAGTTTTGTAGAGTTTGATGATGATTGTTCTGTGATCAGTTGTGTTGACAATGATTAGTTTTGTTAAATGTAATGCTTCTTGTGTAATTTTGTTCAGGATTCAGCAGGCAGTAGTCGTGATGGTTGGGATGGTCCGCCTGCCAGGAAAATGAGGCGGATGGACTGGGTAAGTTAAGAAACACATGAGTTATCCTATTCAGTATTAATGATATAATACATGATGATATAATACAACCTTTATTCATATTAATAAATTGTTTATACATCCTTTACATCATACTCACCCCACACTTCCTTTTGTATATTGTGAATTCTTTTTCTTGGTCATTGTGTGTTGCCTGATAACATCAGTTCTTCACTTTGTCTCTCAAGTATTAGCTGCCTCCAATCACCATACACACACACACACCTTATGTAGTTCCCATGTCCCTGTTTTTCATTTTGTTGATAATTCACCCCACGCCACCCAAATTAATCCATAAGCAATAGCTGATGATAAACTACCACCTGATTACTTTTGATGTTTGGAAGTTTCAACTGTCACTCAGATGTCAGAAACTTATTAATAGTGGCTTATATCTTACATAATGATACTGAAACAACAGCAGGTGATTTATGTCTAAAAGTTAAATAAAGCTGAATAGCTGAAACCCTCTGAAGTATAATTTAAAAAAAATATATATATATATAATAATTTTGAGATCCATGGAAAATACTGCTTCATAGCTCTAAATATTGTTGAGAAAAGAAAAAATGCACATTAAATAAAGAAATTTTCTGATAGTTGCCTTCCATATTAGCACAGCATCCCTCTCATTGTTCAAATGAATAGAATGAGGTAACACTTTTCTTATCCTCAGAAATCTTGTATACACTGCCTGCATACTACCCATCTAGAGATGTTTGAATAATTGAAATGTTCTCATATTAGATGTAGAGGAATTCTATGGAGTATGGGTTTGATGATTAAGCAATTTTCTGAAGAGTTCCTTTCTGCACACACAGATAAGGTGCTGGGCCCCCATAGGATTTTCCAAGAATATTTAATATTTTTCCTTATATATCAATCACAAATGATATAGTAGTGTGTTAGTGGCTGTTTGCAGTGAGTGCACATCACAGTGCTTTGATGACTATCTGCAGTGAGTACTGTACATGTCTTGGTACGCTTGTCATCTGTCCCTCCTTGCCTCTCCCACATTCTCATGGCCACCCCAATTGTCCCCTCCCTTCCTGGCCCCACCTCTCCCAGGACCCTCGTGTATGAGAGCATGACGGCTGCCACTTCACTTTCAGTGAGTTTTGCTCACCTTAAGTTAATATATGCCCACAAAAATGCTAAAACATCCACAGATATGAACTGGCACATGTCAACAGCATGTGCTCAGAGGTAAACACTAGGAGTTAATGTTATGGTATTATTGAAGAGATATTAGTGATGTTGCATTGAGTGTTTATTGTCATTGGTCTATACCCATCCTGTCACCTTTCTTTTATATGTGTTGATTCATCCCTCGTGTTTTTTCCTTTTCTCCTTTTTGGGGGGCTTCTTAAATAGAGTTATGTTATTCTTTCTTTCTCCCTTCTCACATCCCTAAACACTTCTTGCTTATAAAGAATTGTGAGGAAGAAGATTACATTCACTTCCCATCCCACGGCAAAAATGAGAACTGATCCGCCATCTGCTTGTTTAGTTACACTCCAGATCAGCCCTGTGTTTTATCTGAACAGCTGATCCTCTGTTCAAGATGTGGGCTGTACTGACATCACAGCACCGCTATTTTTCTTCGGTAGCAAAACATTGTCAGCAACTTTAGTTTTTTCTTCTGATATGGACAGATTTTATGTATATTGCTGTCTGATTTCTCAAGCCTATTAAGAAAACTATGTAAATTGTTGTCATGAATCTTGACTGGTATGGTGAGTCTGTAAGTGAGAAAAATTTACAGGCAGAGGTAACTAGCCTAGGCTAGTACTTCTGCCCTCCCCTCAGACTTCTCAGGTGCTTTAGAAGCTAACAACCAAGATTGCCAAGCAGTTGGCTGGGTGAGTTGTGTAAAAAGTATATGTAAAGTATCGGTAACAGAGCCTTGTGTGCAACTGGGGAAATCCCCCTTCAGATAGAGGCTCATCCGGGCGGATTGTTGAGCAGGGATGTGTTTTCCTGCAGGGTGGGGCTGGGCGCTCGTCGCCACCCCTTCACAAGTACCGGGACCGCCCCTATGTCAACCGCAGGAACCAGGATTACAGAGGCCGCGGTCGCCCACGCCTCGACTACCGCAAGTTGACCCACTCACAGTTGAAGGAGATGGAAATGGCCAGACTAGAGATGCCTCGGCCAGAGAAAAAGGAAGTTAAGGACCAGGGGAAAAAGTCCGGTGGAGGCAAGAGAGTGAGAGAAGGGAACGAGGAGGAAAAGGAGGAGGAGGAGGGGAAAGAGGAGGGAGCCGCAAGAAGTGGCTCCCCAGTACAAGAGGGTAAACAGAGGTAAGCCTTCCTATCCCACATCCTCTCTCACCTCGCTCTCACACCTTCGACTGCCGAGACCATAGAGTCACAACTTCCCTCTCCCTGACTTCAACATCCTCAACCTTAAACCTTCCCTGGTGGGCTGACCTTTCTGGGCATTCTTTCAACCTCACTGGGACCACACACTAGGGAGGTTACACTTACACTGAGTCGTCATCTTCACATTTGCCTCCATAATACACATTGTAATTCTCATTCATGAATGTAATGTATTTTTTTTACTTTAATGATGTTTTTCCAGAGTTCCAGAAGTTTAACTGATGGTTGGTAACAGTCACAGACAGTAGAATTTAAAAGATGCAGCCTGATAGTACTTTATTGGAAATGTCATGACTGATGTAGCCAAGCCAATAATGTAATTATAGGCATTGATGAAGTATTTTACAAGAAATGTTGACACAGATTGTTCTTCATATTCCTGGTGGATTGTATTAATCAGAAGCCAAAAAGATTTTCTTATCATTTTTAATGAAAGAAAAGTACAATATTTCCAGTAAGTTCTACATTTTCCATTTATTATTTTAGTGCAGTAGTCCCTCAATATATTTCTAGCACAATTATCACTTTTCATTTAGTAAAAGTTCAGTAGATCACTTAGTTTGTATGGCTATGGGTGACAAAAGTGGGGAAATATTTGTGGTACAGTATATAGATTAATGAGGATCTTGTGTAATATGAGGTGGTGGGTATAACTGTTTATTTGTGTTATTTCAAGGATCTCTTGTATTTTATCAAATCCCATAAGACGTATCACATAGCAGAAATATGTTGGAGTGTAAAGAACAAGTAATGTATAATGGTCAAGTTTTTATTTCTTTTTTCAGAGAGTTTCAGAACTAGCATATATGTTTGGTTCGTGTGAATTTCAACTTCTCATTATTAAGGAGATTAACTCTCAAGAGTGTATAATACTGTAGTTTATAGGAGAGTGCTGGGTAAAATAGTACTGGTAAGGAAAGAATTTTATGTTGCACCTCAAGTTTTCCTTCCCCATCCAATTCAAATGGATTGTTACTCTCCCAGCATCTGGAAAAGTTGATGGTGCAACCTCATCCCACAGAGGGTATTTACACCACTTAACAATGGTCATTAAGTCAGACCTGGGGGATGGAATGTATGTACAATACAGTGTGTTGTTATTACAATACAGTTTTCCAAACTCATGTTTGACTAGTAATAAAATCACAGGATAAATTGAAAAATGCTTTAATTTGACAGAATTATTAAGGAACAACACCTTTGGAGGAGACTTAATTGATGACATTTCATTAATGCTTCTTCAGGCCCTTTGAGTTGAAGAAGAGATAGCACAACATCATCATTAAAGGCTCTTGCTCATACATTGCTATTCCCTAACCAAGTACTCTACTATTTAGTTCAATTGATCAAAGGCATTGATGGGTAAGTTTTGGACTGAATCTTATACCAAGACTTTGTTACAGTGGGTCAGAAAGTGGGAAGGAGAAAGATGCTGACACCAGAGAAAAGAAGACAGATGAGGCAAGTATAGTATATTACTGTAATAAGGTTGAGTAAGTTACTGGTGTGGTTTGAATTGCAAAGGATATTTAAAACTATCTTTTTAGAGTACAGTCTGGCACAGTGTTCTAACAGTAATTGATAATAACTTTTTCAATTTCCTGTACTATTAATATGAAATGAGTACTGTAATGTCAAAGAATATTGTCTTAAAGTTTTGTACACAGGTTTGAACTTGTTTTATGCAAAATATGTGCTTGGTTGGCACTTAGTTTGATTGAATTTTGTAGTTTAGGTTGATTACAAAGTCAATTATTTATCAGTCAACAAAGACCTGATAACCTTTTATCCTATTTAATTAGAACTAGTTAGCCGGATTTCAGTAAGGTAAATAGACCACCTTTAATACTGTAACATTAACATTAATACTGTAACATTGGATGGTACTAATAAGTTAATGCTCTCTTGCCAGGCATACCCAGACTCTCAGAACTTCTTTCCACGGTCAGCCCTCAAGTGTCACATGTGTGATATGGTGAAATTCCCCAACACAAAGGTATGCTTCAGTGGAGTGGGGTAGAATGTATGAGAGAGAAATGATATGGTAAGCAGGTGTAGATCTTATGACTTCAGAGCTAAATAATAATTTTTTTATCTGTTTGAAACAGTGTTAACAAATGATTAGGTGACAGTTGTAAAAGTAGAGTTTGGTATTTATATTTAACTCTATGGTCATGGAGGGAATGTGGCAAATGTCATTCTTGCCTCATTTGAAAGCTAAAATTTTTGTGTGTGATGATATTATCATTGATGGCTAGGGATTACAGGCTTAAAACAGTTTTCTTGCCTGCATTCTCAGAACCTCTCCTAATCATTTACCCTCTCTAGGCTTACCTCAGTCACTTGGGAGGAAAAAACCACGAGTTGATTACACAGACATTCCACTCACGCTGTGCTGCCACCATTGAAGTACTGATGGCCGAGTCCAAGGTAAGGGTGACACTGGAACATTTCATTTTGTTTACGGTATTACTCATCTTACTCTGTGCTTTTCTGAACATGAATTTAAGAGAAGTGAAGAAATTTGTGAGGGATTGGGTGTTGTCCCTCACCTGTTACTTATACATTTTGCCACAACTTTAGTCAGAAAATAGAAGTGTGTTAGCAACTATACAAGCTTATATGATTTGACAGAAGAAAAAATGAAGTACAGTACCAAAATTGTACATTTAATTATATTTTAAGTCCCCCTTCCACACTCTTGCATTGACAGTTGGCTTGCAAGAGGCAGCCCAAGAAGAACACTAGTGGATCTCGAAGATGCTTTAAGTGTGAGTGCATGATCAGCTCCAGCCTCCAGGAACACTGCAAGACTACAGAACATACTGTTAGTGTCCTGTTCTCTTATTACTGTTAAATTATCTGTGGACCCTGTATTGTTTTCATTATGTGTAAGAGATTGTGTCATGAGGCATTATTCACCTTTTTATTGATACTGTATGTATTACACAGTTTGTGTGATTGCCATAGAAAATAATCATAATTATTTGTTAGGTAGTATAATGCATGTAATAGGGCCACCAGTACTTTAAACTGGGTGACATTAGAAACCATTTTGAAGAGTTTCTTTCAATTATTATGCTCATAGGTACAGTACAGTCATATATCAAATATCAAAATATTTCGGTTTCTAAAGTTACAGAATCATTTTGATTTATACGTCTTGCAGTGTATAAATGAAGGATATATGTGTGATTTCAGTTGGTGAGCCGGTACTTAGATGTGAAGTGCTGTGGGAATTCTTACAACCGGGCCAATGCTGAGGAACATCGCCTCTCTCTCAGGCATTTGAAGGTAAGAGCACTCTCGGGTAAATATTAGTTCCTATGATAAATAGAGGCTTTGTTTCAAACTTATTATGAATGTTAAGTGACCATTTTACCATAGACTACTGGTATAATTATGTATCTGCTTATATTGTACTGTTAATGATATATCGACTGCAATAAGTCCTCCATTTTGTAAAGTTAGGCATTTTACAATATACTGTATAAATGTTTTATATGATTATTGCCAGCATCTGGAAAAGCTGTATGAAGACTAATTGTTTCGAAGAACTGATATTGTTGTAAAATATTGTTATGGAAACTAATATTTTACCACTTCTCTTTGTTTTTCAGAACCATTTGAACTTGGAAGAGGTTAGGAAGGAGAATGAAAGAAAGGAGATGGACAAGAAAGTGGAGGAATTGTTGGAGGAGGATATCACCTCAGGAGAAAAGAAAGGATTAGATGAAATTCAAGAAGATGAAAAGAAAGTTAGTGATGAAAAGAAAGGAGAGGAGAAAAAAACTGAGGAGGAATCCAAGGAAATACCGGTAACTGAAGACACAGACATAACAGAGAAGTTGGATAAAACAGAAGAAGCGGAAGAAAAAGCTGTTGAGAAGATTGAACAGGATGCAGAGAAAGACAGTAAAGTTGATGAGAAAAAGGAAGATGATGTAGAAATTAAGGAAGAGAAAACCCTGGAAGATGAAAAGAAGCCGCTGGATGAAGAGAAGGAAAAGACCCCTGAGGAGAAGCAGAAGGAGAAAGAGGAACAGGAGAGAAGGGAGGCTGGTAAGTTACATAGACTAAATCTTACCAACAGACCTTGGATAGTTCAGATGGAGAAGTAGAGGACAGTAGTCACAGTATCTTAAAGATCAGTTAAAATATATGAGGCGCTCCCTAGCAAAAGGATACTAACCGCCACGAAGGCAAAAAATGAGATTTTTATATCTACAGAATCTGGCAATCCTGCTCTACAAGTTGGTGGAGTTAGTATCGTTCTTCTGACACTTTCATAAGGTTGGAAGTCCTATTGTATACAAAGTGGTATTCTGCTTAGATTACTGGGAACATGCTTAGGCAGGGGACGCCAGGGCAAATGGGAACTAACTCCACCCGCTCTCAACCAGCCAATGTGAGACGAGATGCAAGATCGTCGGGCCAATGAGAGTGTGGGAATCTCACCACGTGACCACTGCCTGCCTTCCTCATAACTCAGTTCCCTACCTAGCTGTCCTTGTGATTACACAACGTGTGCTTACTCCCTGGATTTACTCTTTTTTTTTTGCCACTTTCATGGATAATAAAGGCATGAAGGGTGGGGTGGGAGGGTTGAGGGGGATTTTGGAGAGGTGAACAAAGTAAAAGTGAAAGTCAAGACTCGGATGTCAACACATGGATTGGTGAGTAGAAAAAACAAAATTATTACAAATAATGATAATATTTTGTGATCAAATTTTATGTTATATCAATTGAAAGCTGAATTCCTCAGCTTTCATTCTAACTCAAAAAGTTCTTTAACTGCATTTTCTGGCGAATATTGATTTTGTTTGTTAATACCCTTATGCTTCGGCACGCCTCATATGTGATATAGGACTACAATTCCATCATCTCTTTTATGCGAAAACATGTATACTTTAATTAAGTATATACGGTATTGTGTTGATGAGGCTTGCCAGATCCTCCATATGAAGTAGACAGAAATTTAAACAGCTGCCAAGAGAAAAAAATAAACACAGGCTATTCCATGAGTTGTGACACTATGCTGGTAGTTTCATCTCTGTCCTGGTATTTATATGATTGCATATACCCTCATGTTAACTTATTGTTTCCAGCGGCTGAGGAGGCTTTCCATTCTGAAGTGTTGTCATTGTGGGAGCAGCATCATTGTCAAAATACAGTTGTGGAAAAGGGGGAGGAGGAAGAGGATAAAGAAAAAGACACTCTTTCTGTCACCACACTTCCCCCATATGACCCTGACAAGCCCATAGGTAAGCCTGCATCTTTCTAACTGCAGTGCTGAGTTATTGCAAATCTATAATCATGACAGAATTTCATTCCACATATGCTCCCACATATCCAGATACTGGATAAGGTAATAAGTAGCCTATGCATGAAGAATATTTTAGTATATAAAAAATGAAAAATGAAGACCAAACATCATAAAATTGTCTTGTATACAATCCATCCTGTAAATTTAGAATTAGATAAAAAATTAGAAAGATAGTGTATCTCAAGAGAACTTTCACATCCAGCTTAATTAGTAATTTCATAGGTGTTGGAGAATCCTGCAATTGCTATTGTGTTCGACACTCATTCTGAATCTCCCCTTCATTTATTGTCAGTCTGATAAAAACAAGTGTTTTGTTTGATTTATCAGCTGCACAAATATCCTGTAAGAGTGATTGGAATGTCCCCAAGAGTCAGATTTTGCTTGGATGATTTAATATTGAAAGACGAAGACATCAAGTGAATGAATGAGTTTATAAAATGTCTGCAGCAGCCCGTAGTTCGAGTCCAATTGCTTGTATGCCTTAACTTTCCTGTAGGATTGGAGTATTTGTACAAGGAAGTGCAGTATCGATGTGATGTTTGCCTGTCAGTGCTACGCAGTGCACACCATGCAGAGTATCACTTCCGTTCCACTGACCACTACCACGCTATGACACGCCTCCTCACACTCCAAGTGGTATGTTGTCAGTGAAGAAGTGTACAGAATGCAGCAAGAAAGTTGGTTTGTTATTATTTAATGTGTATTTATATTCATGAATCTTGCAATCTAATTTTGGGAGTGTACTGAATGTGTTTTATTTAGAAGATAAGTTTTTACTTTTTATCCATCTATAATTCTGATACCTTATTCCCTCCCAAGAACTCTCCATGAGGGGATGGCCACTGCAAAAGTCTCCATCTCTCCCTATTGTGACACTCCTTAGGCCTTCCTTGACCTTGCTCTTGCATGCAACTCCCTTGTGTACTCTTCTGCCCTGTCACCCATCTGATTGGCAGTCTCCCTTGCATACCAGGCATCTCATTCTTGCTATCATACACAGGCATTTGACATCAAAAATTTATACTACTGTATAGATGTTGTACTTCTCCACTTTGACATCATTCTTATTTCCTTATTTATGTAGGAGGAAGAAATGGAGAAGAAGAAACAGCAGGAAGAGAAGGAGGCACGGCGAAGGAGGGAAGCAGAGAGAGATGATGGTGATGAGAGGAGAAGAGATGATGAGGATGATCTTCACAACATGGAAACTGTGGATGAGGCTGGGGAGGACATTGACTTGGAGACTGCTATATGTGAATCAGCAACAGCAGCAGCTACCAAGATACAAGCCAAAAATCAAGGAGGGAAGGGCAAGTCCATTGATAAGCTGGCCTCAAAATCCAGTACAAGCAAAAAGGAGGAGATTACTGAGGATATGGTAAGTAAATCTTACATCATCATCATCATCTACGTTTAACGTACCAATTCCCTTACGGGGCTGGACGAGCTATGAGTTTCTCCCACTCCCTGCGGTCATACGCACTTTCCACTTCAATATTCAGCGTTCTCACATCCTCCTCCACACAACGCTTCCAGTCTAAACCTCCTTAACACATTTAGCACATCTGCCAAACCACACCTCCTCATTTGATACCCTATCTTCCCATCTCACATGTGCCATCTATCTCAGCATTCTACAATAATTTTGCTTTATCTTTCTCTCAGCTTCCTTATTTACTGGCCACATCTCCACACCATACAGTAACACTGATCTCACACAAGCACCATACACCTTTGCCCTACTCCTCAAAGGTATCTTGTTGTTGACCAGCAACCCTGCAATTTCTCTCCACTTTTGCCATGCAGCTGCTATTATTGTTCTCACTGCAGCCTCCGCTCCAGACTTGCAAGACAGCATCTCCCCTAGGTAACAAAACTGATCAACAATCAGTAAACTTCCTCCATCCCCCTCCAGAATCACTCTCCCCACCCTCTGCTCTCTCCCACCTCTTTCACATTCTGGACACCTGTAGTTTTCTCCTGCCTGATTCACATTCCTCAACCCAGAACACCTCAAGTGACACCACTTGTTACAACCACTACAAAAAATTGGTTTAACACCCACCCCTCTGCCACAACAGCTACATGGAAATCTTCCCCTGTCTTGCCTCTCCATAGGTTCCTTTCCTGTAACCAACACTTGGGTCTTCTCCATATTTATCTTCAAGCCTCTCCTTTCAATTCCACTTTTCCATCTGTTGAACCTATCAACCACTTCTTCCTCACTCCCTGCCGGTATCACCAGATCATCAGCATATAGCAACTCCCACAACCCCCCTTCTCTCTCCTCCCTTGTTACCTCTTCCATCACCACAATAAAGAGCAAAGGACTCAGGGCTGATCCCTGATGAACTCATACAAAGCTTACAGCACAACAAAATGTTAATTTTGAATTATTGAAATTAGCACTGGATTATACAAACCTTCTAAACTTAAAACATTGAAAAAGCAGTGTACTTTAATGTACAGGGGTCACAGAAGGCATAGTTTATAAAACAAATTATACTCCAAATTACATGAAAGATCACTGGTAAAAATTAGGCCAATATGCAAGAACACTAACAGAGTTGACGATCACGTAGTTGTGTCTAGAGAGTCTACGTATTAGTACCACGCTATCATCAATGCCATGAATCTTCTTGCATATATGACCCTTTGTGTCATATTTGCGATATACCCTGTATATGAAACTGTAATGTGTAGTACAGTATATGACAAGTAGTACTCCTCCTTTTTGTTCAACGTAAATGGCTGCTTTTTATATGTGTTTTCAACACATAGTTAGGTTGCTTACACATGGTTTATATGAGGCGCTTATCGGCAGACTGTCATAAGCTCCAAAAACAAAAAACGGAGAAAATCACAGTCAAAGTGAGAGATTTAATGGAGGAAGCGAGACTGAGAGCGGGAGGTAGGGGAGGTGAAGCACGAGGCACGCTCATTGGCTGGGCGCGGCGGTGTGTCGTGACGTCTGGCAACCTGATTGGCTGGCTCATCCCCCTCCCAGCACATACCACAGTCTGCTGCCAGGGTCTGGTTGTGTAGCAGACTTGCTCATCTGGCGTGCATCTAGGTCGCAAAAGTTATGGTTACAAAATGCGAGTTTCACCCATATTGCGATTAGATATCTGGACTCCTGGTGGTCGGTACATGAGCTAGGATGGTTGGGGAAGACAGTGCTATACCTAACTCATTTTCGCTCAGGGTGGCGCTTACGGCACTCTGCCGATAAGCGCATCATATACATTAGAGTTGATGCTTTTACACAACTGAATCTTGTAATTGCTTTCATTTTTACTTCATCCAGACCTACAAGATCAATTTTCTAATATTTATATACTGTATGTGTACTAACAGGAAGAAGAAAATATGAATGGCAAAGGCAAGAAGGCAGAGGAAAGACAAGGACTGGCTGAAGAGGATGAGGACATGCACTATAATTTAGAAGAGGGAAAGGAAGCTGCGGATGTAGATGATGAGGAGCATGAGCATGTTGGAGGTGAGGAACATGGAGACAATGAGGATGAGGAGCATGGAGATGAAGAGCATGTTGAAGATGAGGAGCATGGAGATGAGGACGAGGAGCGTAGAGACATGGATGAGGAACATGGAGAAGGCGAAGATGAAGAATACTATGAAGAACATCCAGAAGAGTTTGATGCAGAGGATGATGGTGAAATGGAGGACAGTGGCATTGGCAGGTGAGAACTTATCCTCCAAATCAACCATCTTGCATATTTTTCTTCATACATGAAACCATTCTGTTTTAGAAACACATGAAATAAGTTTATTATAATTTTGAAGTAACATTACCTTGAAAATCTCTTTCACCAAGGTTGATGGAAATGGCTTTCATGAAGGGGGAGCTGAGAATTTCATGGGCTTGAATGAAGTGAATATGAGTGAGACTCATTTTACTGGGTATTTCTATATCTCCTGTATTCAGATATAATTTCTCCACCCCTTGATAAAAGAGAAATGGGGTACTGATAATGATTTTTTGTTTTTCAGATCTTACATGGAGAGGGTAGATGATGACGATGAAGAGGATATGGAGTAAAGGCCTTTGTAAGCTTTCTAAATATTAACACAAATTATAATTTTACATCCTCTGTTCTGCCAGGGAAACAAAGTAAAGGTTGTAAACAATCTCATGAAAATGGAAGAGAAATTTCCCCTGGCTAATCATTTAATTCCATGTTGCTCAAATTAAGATAGCAACCAAATGTAGATTACTCATGTTTATGAATTTTGGGTGTACAGTAATCTTTTTTTTTTTCTTATATAAGGTTGAAAGCTAACCAACCAATTATGGCACTGACAACAGTTATGCTATAAAATAAAGCACTCTGATAAAGTTAGTTTGAATGGCTTGGGATGTTAGAGAAGGTAGTGAGGCTACTCTTGTCACAACAGTAGGTTCACAAGCACTTCCTGTCAGCATTAAATTTCTTTTTTGAGGGCATATGTGGGTTTAAGTTTGTTAGTAGTGACGAAGAGCATAATGTAATTAATGTACTGTAACTTGAAGGAACCATCATACATGTAATGATCATTACCAATCCTATGGCATTTCTTGCATACAGCCTAAAGTGGGAGGTGAATGGAAGGAAAGTCTGATAATGAAAGGTGTTGTGTGTAAAGGTTTATTTATAGTGATAGGAGCATATGAGGGTAGTAGTTGGTCAGTAATATACTTCATGTGACTATTTATCATCAGCATTAGCAATTCAAAGTGGTAAGACAACTGCACAGTGGATCTGGAGACGAGCCTCGGAATTATTACTCAAGTTATAGTTAGATTTTTTCGGATACACCATGTGGTGCATATTAAGTACACGAAATACACCATGTGTAGCGCATAATTTACCACTGCTGTTTTGGATTTGATTTGGTGTCTCTTGTCTCTAGCACATTTTAACTGCCAATGTTCACACCAACACTGAAACCAGACCTTTACTTCTGATGTATACAAAGTTAAATGTTTCTTGTTTGTGATCTGGATGATGTGCCTGCCAGCCAGAGTCAGAGTCTTGAATTTTTCTATACATATGTTAAGCAGTATACTTCTCATAGTGATAGAGTAGTATGGTAAATGGTAAAGGAGTGTCTTAAGCCCCTTCCACACAAGGAAAAAACACGGCGGGCACGGGCAACTGAGTGAAATTCTCTCGCCTTTTACTAGTGTTACCAGATCACAGTCCCCAGCATCCATTGGACACTTGTGCCCACCTTCCACCCACAAAATTGGTAACAGTGTCTGCCCACCGTCTTTTTCACCGTGTGGAAGGGGCTTTAAAAATATATTTTACATAAGTTGCTAAATGTTATAGCAGTTTGATCATTAGAAGTAATATATAACAGCAACCTAGAAGTGGAGTTTGTAAAGTTTAGCCTGTAACCTTATATTCTTATGCATTTCAGGACTTATAAAGCTGCTTTTTATCAAAAATATTTTCAGTACTGTACAATACTGTACCTGCAGCAGTTGCCAAGAGCTATTGTGTAATAGTTTGTATGCAAGTTAAGTTTGTGCTCTTGTCATGTGTGTTTTATGCTTGCCTAGGAAAACAAATAGAGCATTTATGATATCTCACTTGTTTGATTGGTGTATACATATGGTTTTATTTTAAAGGATTTTACCACAGTAAGCCTACTACTCCTGTACTTGCTAAATTCCTCCAGTAGATTCAGCTTTAAGAGCATGCTCTAGTTAATTTCTTCACACGGGTTATTCCACAGACCTTGCATCATGTCTTTCATGGCATTCCCCTCCTTTAACTCTAGTATTAATATACACCTCGGTCTCATATAGAACGTGTTCACATAGAACGATTCTCGTATAGAACGAGCGACCAAAATATTAGCTTAAAATTATTTTATAAAACGATTGCAACCATATAGAACGGGTGGCGAAAATAAGTGAAGCAAATCCGAGGAGTTCTTATACAAAACGAGTGAAATCATAATGAACGTGTCAGGAAATGATATCACTGGCGTCTGAACAGTGTGAGTGAATGTGTTGCCACCATGCCTCCCGCTCCTTCCCACTACCCAGTGTTGCCAGGAGCAAGGAAATTTCTCTGTTTTAGGGAATTTTGAAATACACACGGGGAAATTATATAAAGATTGTTCAAAAGTAAACAGGGAAAGTCTTACCAGAAGAAATACCAAAAAGACCGTCAATGTTCAAGAGTAAACAGGGAATTATTGAGGAATAAAGGGAAATTCTAAAGTTGAAGTTAGGGAAATTTCGTGTTCGACTCGCTCGTTTTTAGTGATTACGAGTTTATTAACCACCAGCTTCAATGCTCAGTCATGCCAGGTGGTGCATTTACAAAACGGAAGGCCATATCCTTCGATATAAAGAAGTTATTTCTCGGAAAGAGAAAGGAGAAGGAAACCCCAGCGTATGGTTAATAAAAGAAAACAAACGATGATCACGCACTATCTCCCCCCCTACCACCTCCACCACCACCACGTGCTATCTCCCCCCCTACCACCTTCACCACCACGGATGCCGCCGACTCGTCTCACGGTCTCAAGTCACATGAGTCGCTTGCGAAAACCTTAATACGAGTTGTAAAATGCATTTTACATACATCCCTGTAGGATTAAGGCAAGAAAAACCTTGAAAAGTATTTTATGTTAATTTCAGGGACAATTTTGATGACTGATCGACCAATTGTCGTTTTCCCCATGGGTTACATGTATCTCATAGAACGATTTCACATAGAACGACGTCTTCTATCTACCTATTGGACGTTCTATACGAGACCGAGGTGTACTTCCATGCCCAGCTGTCCTCCCCCATTCTTTTCACCTGCCCAAACCACCCTGTCCTCATTACTTACTCACTCCATCACTGTTGGGGGGGATATGGTCTGCACAGATGTAGTCAATAGTGTTTCAGCTCCCCTTTGGACCCTAGATAATCTCCGTTTCAACTGTTCCTCCTTTATTTCCTCTCCTATTCCCAACATCCTACCAGACACACAAGGCACCTGTATTTCTGAGGGGGGAACCTTATTTTTTATGGGCCTTTGTCATTCCCTTTTATTATATTAATTTCCTTAGCGGCATTAGATCTTTTGTTATGGGTCTTCTTTTGCATTAACAGTGCTCTAGCAGTGGCCTGTTATTGTTTCTTGGATTTGTATGCTGCCATATGTGCATTTCTTTTTATTGTCAGCTATGAAACAACCTTGGTGACAAAAACTTAAATTCAAATAACACACTAGAAATATATAATGAAATAGTTCCATATATCAAATCCGCCTGCTGCTGCTATTTTTTTCATTCATGCACAAAGGGAAACCATATGTCTGGATATAAAGTGACAGCATTCCACTTGTTGATACACACATTTACCAAATAATATACTGTATTTAGTTAAAATAGATTCCCATACATCATAGCTCATATCCTTCCTGAATGTAATACTAGAATTTCTTTAAATCTGCAGTTATAATATAATAATAACACACTAGAAATATATAATGAAATAGTTCCATATATCAAATCCACCTGCTGCTGCTGCTATTTTTTTCATGCATGCACAAAGGGAAACCATATGTCTGGATATAAAGTGACAGCATTCCACTTGATGATATACACATTTACCAAATAATATACTGTATTTAGTTAAAATAGATTCCCATACAACATAGCTCATATCCTTCCTGAATGTAATACTCAAATTTCTTTAAATCTGCAGTTATAATACTAATACTCCATTAAATCTGCAGTAACTACCATAGTATAATAAATAAGTACTATAATGATGCTTGGCTGTTCATGACAGCAGATGATATCAATAGGACCGTCCAAACAAAGTGAAGTATTGGGGCTTGGTTCTGCATGCTGGATGGATGCACGGAAGGCCTGTCACATCACCAGGCTGCTCAAAGGGTATGCACAGACCTTTAGCTCCCATGGCTGGAGCTCCAGGTTCTGCCGCCACCTCCTCCCGTGCAGATTCCTTCTTTATAGCATCCTCACACTCCTCCCGCCCACAGAAAGGAGCCAGCAGGAGGTTTCCCTGGTCCAAGTTACTCGTGAATTCATTCCAGCTAGAGACTTGTACCTTGTGGGTTACCAAGTCATTGTGAGCCCGGGCATACAGACTGGCATGGATGGTCTCCAAAAGTTTAGAGATTTCTTGTCCTGCTGTGGCTCGGCTTATAGCTTGCTTCTCCCCTGTGTCCCGACGCACAGCAAATACTTCCCCTGATGCCACCTCTCGGGGACCTAATTCCAGTCTCAATGGAACACCTTTCAGTTCCCAATGATTGAACTTCCAGGCAGGGGTGACGTTGTCCCTCATGTCACAACGTACACGCACACCATCAGCAGCCAGAGTCTTCTCCAGTTTATTGCATTCTTCAATCAAGTTCACCTTGTCTTGCTCAGAAGACTTTGCAGTAATCCCCACAGGCATGATGATCACTTGGATCTGGGCTGCTCTGGGAGGGAGAACAAGTCCCTTGTTGTCACCGTGCACCATCACCATCACTCCTATTGTCCGTGTTGTCAAGCCCCAGCTGTTCTGGTAGCAGTACTGCTTCTGTTTTGTTTCTGGATCTTCAAAAACTATTTCAAACATCTTTGAAAAGTTCTGACCTAGATGGTGAGACGTGGCACCCTGAATGGCACGACCGCTGGCCGAGATAAAAGCCTCGGTAGTAGTTGTGAAATCTCCCCCCGCAAACTTTTCCTTCTCTGTTTTACGACCCCTAACCACAGGTATGGCTAGAAGGTCTTCATAAACCTGAGCATAAAATTCAACTATCTGGTATACCTCTTCTACAGCCTCCTCCTTGGTTGCAAAGGCAGAGTGACCCTCTTGCCACAAAAACTCACGAGTTCTGAGGAATGGCGTGGGCTGCTTGAACTCCCACCGGACAACATTGTTCCACTGGTTTAGCTTTATGGGCAGGTCACGATGGGACTGGACCCATTTGGCCACAGCCGGATACATGACCGTCTCGGAAGTGGGGCGGATAGCTACCGGCTCAGCCATCTCACTTGATCCAGATTTGGTGACCCATGCCACCTCAGGGGAGAAGTCGGCAATGTGGGTCTTCTCTTTCTCTAAGGCTTCCCTGGCAACAAAGATGGGGAAGTAAGAGTTCTCAACTCCGGTAGACTTGATCTTTGCATCCAGGAAGTCCTTGATGTGCTCCCAGATGGCATAAGACCAGGGACGCAGGATGTAACATCCAGAGACATTGTAGTATTCTATCATCTCTGACTTGGTGATTACTTGGGAGTACCAGTCAGCCAAGTTGTCTTCCTTCCTGGCCTCCAGTCCCAGCCTTGTTTGCTTCTTCATTGCACTCCCAGTATCCTCTTGTTGCTTGCTTGGGGCTTTACTAGTTTCAGCCTTGGTGGGGGACTTTTTGCTTTGGCTGCTGGAAGATGATTTGGGTGTGTTAGCACGTGTGTTAGCACTTGTAGGAGCACTCACAGTGCCTCCAGAGGGAGCAACTGCGCCTTCTGAGAACAGAGAGATGTCAATGTCTGGGGTCCAGTCAACATTTGTGCAATCCTTGAACTGTTTCTTGAGGCCTAGCAAAACATCGACAGCCTGCTTGATGGCATTCTTGTCAGCCTTATCAGCCTTCATCTTTCTCACAGTGTCTCCCTGATTCTTTATCTGGTTATGCAAGGAGTGGGATACTGTGGCACCCTTTGAGATAGGATCTCCACTTCCAGTAGCAGCAGCTGAACCTCCAAGCTGTGAAATATCAATATCTGGTTTCCATTCCATCCCTGTACTATTCTTGAAATCATTTTTCAGGGCTAACAATACACTGACTTCCACCTTTATTTTGTCCTTATCAGCTTTATTGGTTTTCAGCTCCCTTACCTTATTACCTTGTTCCTGGATTTTTTTGTGCAGATCCAGGCTGGCATTACCTCCCAATTTACTCAATGTAACAGCACCAAGTGGAGCTTGGGGCACTGCCAAGTCAAACTTTGTTATATCAATGTCAGGTTTCCACTCCACATCGGTTGCAGCCTTAAAAGTTTTCTTCAGTTCCAACAGCACATCTACTTCCTGCTTGATGGTGGCTTTGTCAGCTTTATTGACCTTCAGGTTACGAACTGTGTCCCCTTGTTCCTTGATGGACTGGTGAATTTCCACTGCCGACTTTTGACTATGTGCTACTGTTGTTCCAGAGGAGGCAGCAGGCGAAGCAGTGACAGGTAACACCACATCTGGCTTCCACTCTATTCCAGTGGCATCTTGGAATGCCTTCTTTAACTGTTTCAATTTTTCAACCTCAGCCATCACCACATTTTTGTCAGCTGTGTTGGCTTTGAGCTGCCTAATCTTGTCCCCTTGTTGCTTTATATCATCCAACAGCTTCTGTCCCATTCCAGTCTCCCCCTTGACTACTGGCTTCACCTCCTCCTGTGGACTCTTCTCTGCCTTTTTGCCTTGCGCACTCTTGGCCTTCTCCTTATCACTCATGCCAGCCAGTTTCTTCACCGATGAAGCAGTTGGCACATTCTTGGAGTGCCCATCGGGGATGGAAAACAGCACGAGTGGACCCTCTCGACAGCTGCTAAGACTCAATGGCTTATACCCTTCGTCAACCCTGAAAAACCCTTTCCTCTGCAGTTGTATGATTTCACCTGGCTTCAGGTTTTTCAATTCTGTGTCGCCAACCATCTTCAACTCGGCTCGTGTCTCATGCCCAATAAAATTCTTGAAATCCTCATCTTTCCCAAGGACACTCTTATTTATGAGATGGTCAAAGTACACACAGATGACTGGTGTAGAGGGGGAGTGTTCTGTGTCAGCAAACCAAGTCAGCTTCAGTGTTTTCTTATAGTCTGTGTTCTGAAGATTGGCTTCAGCATCAACAGATTTGATTTTGTCATTAACTATATTGACCTTCTTGATCATGATGTTACCCCAGTTGATGAATGTGGCATTCTGTCCTTCCTTGAGTTCTGCGGCATCAGCAGCCTCAATCAGCACACGGGGTCCAACCCATACAGTCTTGGTTCCCACTGATGGGTCCTTTGGGTGCTTCTGAGCAGTGGTAGCTTCTTCCTTCACCCCAGCCACATTGACTGGCACAAGGTCACCCTCCAGCGCCGTGTAACGGGGGGCATATCGGTCAATGACTTTCTTGTTGAAGGCCCAAATCTTGTCCCACTCCATGTTTACCACCGAACGAGAGGATCCCTGGGCCACAATGAAGTTTTTCAATCCCTCAATTGTCATTCCACGCCGCAAAACCCCACGTACTGTGGGGAAACGTGGGTCATCCCAGCCGTCCACCAAGCCCTCAGACACAAACCACGTCAGCTTACGTTTAGACAGAACTGTGTTGTTCATGTTGAGGCGGGAGTACTCGTAGATGTGCACTGGCCGCAGTCCAAGCTTTTCAATGAACCAGAAGTATTGGTCATCACGGTCATGGTACTCTGTGGTCCTCAGGGCATGTGTCACCCCTTCCACACTGTCCACAATGGGGCAGGCAAAGTCGTAGGTTGGGTAGACTCTGTATTTGTTACCAGTCCGGACATGGTACTCATCCTTGCATCGGTAAATGGTGGGGTCACGCATGCACCCATTGTCACTCTTCATGTCGATTCTGGCCCTCACACAGCAAGTCAGGCCATACTTGGTACCCTTCTTCATCTCCTCCCACATGGATAGGTTCTTTTCTACCGAGTTATTGTAGTTCTTGCTCTCTTTCCTTTCCTCACGCTCCTTCTTCATTGTTTCCCCATCAGTGTCATCACAGTAAGCATGTCGTTCCCTGATGAGCCTTTCACACATGCCCAACATCATATCAAAATGGTCTGAGGTGTGAGTGAAAATGTCAGGCTTTATGTCCAGCAACTTTAAGTCCTCAAGGATAACCTTCTCATAGTCTAACTTTTCCTTCTCAGGATTTGTGTCGTCAAACCTCATGACTAACTTACCCTGAAAAAAAACATAATAAAGATAGAAAATTATTTAAAGTATAAATATATGTATATTACACAATAAAAATAAAACTTCCTAAAACAGATAATGTAGCTATGAAATTTGCTACAGCACAGCATTAAATTTGCCTGTGGAATCTTGAAAATTTTCTTATAAAATACCAGGAGATGGATGGTATAAAGCATAAAACATAATAAAAGTAACTTTCAAACTATCAGTAAGCCATATTCCTACTATATATGTGTAGGATATCCCAAAAATAATTTAATGTTTCTTTTGGCTATAAGAAGGCTGAAGATACCTTCCTGTTCACCTTTGCTGATCTCTACTCTGCATACCCATACACGCTCACCTCAGTGCTGCCTGTGCTACTAGAGGACAGCTATTGTGGGGTGCAGTTAATACAGTCCATAGGTCATTGTTAATTTCCAAGCATAAATGCTGGTATTAATCTGTCCTCCTTTACATTACAAATGCAGAAATAGATCTGAACCAGTGAATGTCCATCAAAACAAAACAAAGAATAACAGTCACCTTGAATGCCTGCTGGTAGTACTGGTTTAGGAGAGCAGCTTTTGCGTGACCAATGTGAAGGTATCCACTGGCCTCGGGTGGGAAACGCACCACCACTTCCCCCATTTTGGCATCGGGGAGCTCCACAAACTTGCCTCCTTCCTCCGGCTTACTGGTGGCCTGGCCGGATCTCCCCAGGTTTACATACTGCTGCAGTTCCTCTGGTAGTCCACTGATATAATCTGCCATCTGAAAGTCGTATAATTACAACACTGGCTTATAACAATGAGAATGAATGACCAAGCATAAGATTCCATGGCATGGCAAGCAAATACTGATTGGCTGCAATAGCCTATATCGGATGAATCCAGAAGCAACCAACTTTCGTGGGTGTGTGTAAGAGACAGAGAGGAAAACTGTGGCAGAGTAAGAAGGCCTAGAAATCTGGGCAATACTTACATCCAAGTGGATGTAAGTATTGCCCAGAAATCTGCAGGGAAAGCTTCCTCATAGGATAGCAAACGGTAAGAAATTTCCGGCATGAAGAGATAAGTACCTGAACTTCCATCGTGTTGAACCAGCGCAGTACATGTCCTGGTGCATTCTTACTGTTTAGGAGTGAGTTCCAAGATGCATTTTCTGAAATATTGCAAGAAATTCAGTCTACATAAAAAATATAAACTTTCTACACAAAGAAATGATTAATGACTACCAAAATCACCCTGTGAACTGAGCCAGCTCAAATTTAAGGTATATGCCTATAACTGACATCACCAAAGAAAATTTAATGTTCATGAAACTCCCTACCTGTCTCTAAGGTTGAAAACAAAGCCCCAATACATACTGTAAAGGGCAGCAAACACTTCGATATCAGCCACTGTGAGAGTATCAGCCACCAGGACTGGTGATGGAGCCAGAGCCTTGTCCAGTTGGGCCAGAGTATCTTTGATGTCTCCATCACACAATAGAGGACCCGAGGCCACACTCAGCCAGTGGTCCACCTGTAAAACATATTATATTACCAAAGTCCTTTTTACATCTTTTCCCACTTCTATGTGGTGTTGATGTGGGTACTGGCTGCTGAGGGTCAGGTGATTGGAAATTTTAATCATATATTCTGTAGATACGTGACATCAAATAGATGCATTTGAATACACTATATCGAGATAAATGTAAATATAGAAATACATGGCTAGTGTTGGAATATAAAATATCTAGCCAAACTACAAACCTCTGTGCGGTGGAGTATGTGTGAGGGATAGAGGTTGAGGGTGGGGTTAAGACGGGCCACATGCCTGGAGATGCCATGGGAGGTGGTGACAGAGAAGGTGTCAGTGAGGGGCAACTTGGTCTCTTCTCCCCACTCCACCTCCACCCCAGCCTTCCTGCATGTCAGTACTGCCCCTGGTAAAATGTTCAGCTGTTTAAATGTGTAGCAGATGGTTGTACTCATTATTATAAATGCATACAATCAATTCTCTATTAAAGCAGTTTACATCCATGTGATTTTATGAAACTTAATACTTGTGATATCATCAACCAGTGGGATTAACCTGATTACCATGGCCACCCATGCCCAAGGCCTCTGTGGTGCTTGCTAATTAAAGTGATAAGGCATAATAATGCAGTTTGATATGATTCAGGTTGGGCAGTCCCTAGGCTTAAACAAATAATATTCATTTACACAGAAACACACCTATTCCACAGGTACCGGTATATATTCTTCCTGGCTATAATTAGGCTATTATCATTAGTCACCATGAACCTGGGAAAAAAACAACTGAATTTTACCTTACAAAGAGATTTGGAAATCTTTCCAAGGTCACTTTTTGAGAAAGAAATAATATTCACATTCGATACTGTCCATTTTATTACCTTTTCAGTCAAGTATCATTCATTAGTCTAAAGCCTTAAATAAGAGGGGTGGTTTGAAGCTGTGTCCATATCATAAGTGAGATTCGTCGTAATTTTTCAACAAGGTAGGCCAAAAGACACTCGTTAGGTCCTGAAGGTAGTCAAGATCCAGGTTAGGTCAAGTCAATATGATGGGTGGTATAATCAAACTTTCTCTTTGACGAAGAAAGTTTTTGTCACTCCATTCTTATTATTTTGTAATGCTACTTTAGCTTTCATCAAAGAGTAAGTTTAATAATACAAGCTGGTGTGGCTGGCAACAATATTGATAATACCATTACAGGACTGCACACAATCACTACTTCAAATAATCAGCAAAAGAAAAAAAGGTAAATTTACAGAAATACTGAGTTCACTATATTGTATATTTTAGTATCATTACCCACTATTTTGGACCATTCTAAGACACTTTTCATCTATGGTGTTTCTCTCGGAGATATGCCCCATTTCACAAACATAATTTGGAAATTAGTCTGACCTAACCTAGACCACAGCAGACTACCGGGACCTAACCTGGGCAAACTACCGGGATATAACCGGTGTAAACTATCATAAAGTGACCGTGGCAAATTCTTGGTACCTAACCGGATGTGGTAACACTGCTCGGCCCTAGCCAAGGACGCAGTACTTCTGTAATAATACCGAAAAAAAAGATAAATATTGAAAGAATTACCGTTATTGCGTAAGGTTTTTCTACCTTCATTACCCACTTATTTAAGACAATTCTAAGACTATTTTCTTTTATGGCATTTCTTCTGCAAATGCCCCATTTCCAAGATAGTGCATATTCAAATGGGGCATTTTAAAATTAGCCTGACCTTACCTGACCTGGTATTTATTGAAAGAATTACCATTTTGTAGCAGTATTGCCAGATCTGGCTAAGTCCCAGTATTTTGCCCCGGTCATTTCCTGTACTTTACCGCGGTTATTTCCCAGTAGTTTGCCCAGGTTAGGTCCCGGTTGTCTGATGCGGTCTAGGTTAGGTTAGGTAAGGTCAGGCTAATTTCAAAATGCACCATATCTTGGAAATGGGACATTTGCGGAGGAAATGCCATAGAAGAAAATAGCCTTAGAATGGTCTAATTAAGTGGGTAATGAAGGTAGAAAAACCATACGCAATAACGGTAATTCTTTCAATATTTACCCCTGACCTTACCTTACCTAACCTAGACTACAGCAGACTACCGGGACCTAACCTGGGTAAACTATCGGGAAATAACCATGGTAAAGTACAGGAAATGACCGGGGCAAAATACTGGGACCTAGCTGGATCTGGCAACACTGTTACAAAATGGTAATTCTTTAAACAAAATACAAAAAAAAATAAGCTCTAAGTATGACATACTTAAATTTAATGGTAAATATTGAAAGAATTACCGTTATTGCGTACGGTTTTTCTACCTTCATATCCCACTTATTTAGACCATTTTCTTCTATGGCATTTCCTCCGCAAATGCCCCATTTCCAAGACAAATGGGGCATTTTGAAATTAGCCTGACCTTACCTAACCTAGACCACAGCAGACTACCGGGACCTAACCTGGGAAAACTACTGGGAAATAACCGTAGTAAGGTACAGTCACGAGCACTAATAATTATACAACTTGGGTTGAAGCTTTGAACAATCCACCAATTCACCAACGAAGGAATTCCAATGGAGATTTTATTGAGCATATATTTACTGTTTCTAGGTATTCGAAGCACACCTGGATACTTATTAGTGCTCGTGACTGTACAGGAAATGACTGGGGCAAAGTACTGGGACCTAGCCGGATCTGGCAATACTGCTACAAAACGGTAATTCTTTCGATAAATACCAATTTAATGCATTGTAAAAACACATTCTGAAATGAACATTAATGTTGGCCTCATTTATCTCTTTTCCCACCACTAGTACCACCACACTGTCCCATCCACTAATATTAGCCTTTACAACTTTGCAATATTCGTACATATGTATTCAAAAGTACACATCATAAGGGCCAATAACATACACATCTGTGAAATAATAACATATTACAACTTTGAGAAACATGTGGTGCCTGTCATCCACCACCATATGACATACAATTTCACCCACATATATACATTCATTCACATTACAACACTTTCTTAACTACTTACCGAGAGGTGGGTCAGTTCTGGATGCCGTAACCTTCATTATTTAGCACGTGTGATTAATAAAAGAGTTATATTACCACGCTGACAACTCTGTATATATAAATAGAGCCAGCCAGAGCAGTGAGACCGACCTACTCCTTCTGTCACACAATCAGTGTTGCCACACCAGAGTAGGGTTGCCAGTTAATCAGTTACCATATAGTAGTATTTTCCCGTCACATTCCGCCAAAATATTCTCAATACCAGCCAAAATCTGCAATATGTTTAATAAATAATAATGTTAACATCTAAAATCGCACTTGTGTCAAATAATTAATGGCCTTGTTAGCGCTGCTGTTTGCTACAATTATATAATATAACGCAGACATGAGGTAATAATTTCAAAGCAGCTGATGCAATACTGCCCAAGAGTTAAGGAAGACAAACCATAGGTATGCGTTCATCACTATAATTATCAGATAAAATGAAGATAATTCTTTAGGAGAGTACCGCCTGGTCAAGAGAAATAATATTAACACAGGATATTATCCTTTTAATTACTTGTTCAGTTACATTCAATAAGGGGTTGGACTGCCTTTATTCACTTATTCCCTACCTAAAGCAGTGGATACACAAGTTATTTTATATTTGTTTTTATTCATTTAGTGATGGAGTAGAGAGGAAGTAACATGTATACAGACATATATTCAGCAGCCTTTCCTGTAATCTCCATCATAATTTTGTTTTCACTGGAAGACTGTCCTGAAATTAGTTATTTTCAATTTCCCTTTTGACCTTTTTATTATGTATCAACCGTGATCAACAATCACCAGTTACAGAAAGACTACATTAGTTATATTCAGAATAATGCTTCTTATATTCTGTGCCTATGACCTAAGCATAAGTCTTTTGTGTGACACAGTTTTAATTCATACAGGTTGAAATACTGTAACATTACATCCCATAATGATTCTTACACCCTACACTCTATCAGAACCAACACACAGATGCCCAAATAATATGCACCATTAGTTGTTTTCCTCTTCATAATGTTTCTTACACTCTATGCTGTATGCCCTATGCAGTATTTGACACACAGCCTCCTGCAGCCCATCCACCTGGTGAGGAGGGCAGTAGTCGTCGAGACTGGACCGGGCCACAGTCACCAGGGTCGGGGGGACAGGCAGACCAGTCACCAAGTGGCCAAACTTCTCTATCAGTGAGTCCATTTCCTCCTGAGTGGAAACATGGTGAGGGAGTTGGTGCCTCTCGTCGTCCCAGGTGCACCCAGCGTCATGCACCAGACCCCAGTCCACCTTTTCCCCATACACCCTTGACAGGTCCTGGATTAGCTCTGCCAGGTTCTCCCTCACTTCCTTCTCTAGGTAGGTTATTATTTCTCTTGTTTCTTGCTGTGCCATGATCTTTTCTTCCTTGTTCTCTCTCTTTTCCTTCCCTTGCTGCATTATGCTTTCTCCCCCTTCTTTCCTGTCTCCTATGGTCTCACACACACTGGCCACTTTTCTTCCTATCACCTCAGGATCCTGCAGTTCTTGGACAGTGTTAAATATGTCTTTCAAAGCAGTTATTTGGTGGTAACGTTTTTGTACCTGTGTCCGTAGTGACTCTTCATCGTCAGTGTCTGTGTAATCAAAACAGTATATTTGCTGTAGCCTGCTGTACATATTAACTTGTTTGTACATGGATACAAAAGGGTTCATTGTTGAGAAAAAGTCTAAGTCAACATCGAGTATATAGAAACCACTGTGTTCTTCTATAAATTGTTGCAAGTCCTGGCTAAGCGTCATTGCCAAACTCTCTTTTAATGTGACAACTCTTAAGTTTACTTCTTTGGTATTTTCTAACTCACTTTCTTTACAATATAGCATTTCACCAACAAAATATAGAACTGAACTAGACAGTCTAATATTATCTGTGCCTTTTTGTTTTCCAATAAGAAATTTATAAGAGCCATCCTCAATTTGGTTTGACCACTCTGGCTTGATCCAGACAATGGTTGATATCTGTCCAGCATACACTGCTACCAATATCCAGTTTTCAATACTTAGCTTCTCCAACATCTCAGGCACATCAAACACTTCTGAAGCTTTGAGATCAGTTGGTATTAACAAATCTGGATGTGAATCAAAATGAATCAGTAAATTTCCTGAGAAGGGGAGATGTTTGGAGCCCACTGCCCTGAGGATGTGGTACAAGGCATCATTGTGGTCTTCAACAATATGTACTGGAAGTGTCTTGTACTTTTTTATTGTAGTCATATTGCAGGTGCTGTATCTGATGTCCCAGAGTATACTTGAGAAATAAAACAAACTCTGAAATAAAAATAAATACAGTATGTATAGTATTAATTGGACACTGATTTTAGGGAATTTAAACATGGCAATATTATGCATTGAATTATTGTGATATTGGTTATTTCATATGTTTTAAATATGCACCTGATGGGCTGAACGGTATTTATTGAAAGAATTACCATTTTGTAGCAGTGTTGCCAGATCCGGCTAGGTCCCAGTATTTTGCCCCGGTCATTTCCTCTACTTTACCACAGTTATTTTCCAGTATTTTGCCCAGGTTAGGTCCCGGTAGATTGCCCAGGTTAGGTCCCAGTAGTCTGATGCGGTCTAGGTTAGGTTAGGTAAGGTCAGGCTAATTTAAAAATGCTCCATTTGAATATGCCCTATCTTGGAAATGGGGCATTTGCGGAGGAAATGCCATAAAAGAAAATAGTCTTAGAATGGTCTAAATAAATGTGTAATGAAGGTAGAAAAACCGTACGCAATAACGGTAATTCTTTCAATACTTACCAATATAATTATGGTATCACTAAAAAAAAATAGGGTATTATTACAGAATAACTGGGTTTTTGGCTAGGATCGCGCAGTGTTACCACATCTGGCTAGGTCCCGGAAATTTGCCCCAGTCACTTTATGATAGTTTACACCGGTTATATCCCGGTAGTTTACCCAGGTTAGGTCCCGGTAGTTTGCCCAGGTTAGGTCCCGGTAGTCTGCTGTGGTCTAGGTTAGGTTAGGTCAGGTCAGGTAAGGTCAGACTAATTTCCAAATTATGTTTGTAAAACGGGGCATATCTCGAAAACGGGGCATCTCCGAAAGAAACACCATAGATGAAAAGTGTGTTAGAATGGTCTAAAATAGTGGGTAATGATACTAAAATACACAATATAGTGAACCCAGTTCTTCTGTAAATTTACCAAAAATAGTTCAGGAAAAAATGTGTAATAAATAAGTGAGGTGTCTGTGGTACAATCCTAAATCATTGTTGTTTTTACATTATATTATCTTTTCTGGGCTAAAAATTACGTTACAGTACTTGAATATTTTCATGACTGGGCTTTTCCTGTGACAGTTAACATTTTTTTTTACAGTACATCTCCCTCAAAATACACAGCAGGAGGATATTAACAATTCTTCAGTTAAGTATATATAAGTCAATATAATATATATACACACAAAAACTATAAAGTACTCCTACCTCATCAAATGAAACTGTCAACACAATACCAGACGACAATTTTTTCTGGCTTTTCAACGGACCATTAGAATTTAGGTTCATAGTTTTCTATATATAAAAAATAAGTTGTTTATGTTGTTTCTAGGGTTTTGGGGATGCCTTGTTTCCTTTTCTTTAATTTTCCAACATTTTTCTAATTTCCATTGTCTTTGGAAATACTACTAAAAATTATCCAAAGATAACAATGGCTTCTAAATAGCTTGTCTAACGTTGATAAAATTATCAGATAAAACTGATTTAAATATAGTTTCTTTGGTTACTGTAAGCACGGAGGTATAGTAAACTAAAAATAAGGCGGCATAAAGCCTGAAGTTGGAGGTTAGTATGAATTAAAGCTCACATACTTCTACATTCATCCCATTATGGAGTTTTGACTTTTGACTTGAGAGGCTGACGAGAGCCAAAAGTCAAAACAAACCACACCTGCACTTCGATAAGTTTGATTACGTCTTGAAAGTTGTCTTTTTTTTTTAACATAATGTTTTAGTTGTTCAGCATATGGCTGTACGAAAAGGTGTCGTAGGGATTCTGTAACATTCCACAGGTAAGTGAGAAGCTGTTAAATTATTATGTAACGTTAATAGAGTAGCCTACATACGAACTGAAGGTAAACATCTTCCCCTTTGTATTATTCACATGATTATGTAATATATAAATAACAAAACTATGACTGTTTATACCTGTGAATTCTTATATAAGATTAGGAGAGGTGCTGAAAACATAGAGAGTAGCTAGAAATTATTCCCATTCCATTATATCTTCATTCATTTCTGACTCACCTTCATTCCACCACTCGCTTCCCTCTTGTCCTCTCTAGACTAATTACAAAATATTATTCACTCGTAATATTATTCTCTCATTGGGACTGGGGATTATAGAGGCCTACCTGAATTAAAGTAAAAATGGCAGAAAGGAACAAACACCCACACGAAATAAAAAAAATGTAAAAGGGTGAGGGATTATGCTGGTAAATTTTCCTCCACTGATGCTGAGTGCTTTATTAGAGAGAGAGAGAGAGAGAGAGAGAGAGAGAGGTTGGGGGAGGGGGACGGGGAGTATAAACCAGGGAAACATTTTGCGTGAGAGAGATTATGTGCAATAATTCTTTCAGTGACTGTTTTTTTAAAGGTAGTGTGCTGGTGCTGTCTGTTGCTTCATGAATATTGCACCCACGCCGACAGGATAGAGTGAACTTTGTAGGGATTCATAGAATAAGGAAGGCTCAGTAAGAGAGTATGGTATCAGAATTATGATTAACTTATGTTTCAGTTTGGTTGATGCAGAAGTGGGAATGAGTAGCGCCCTCCTCTAACCTACTGTAGATCTACATGACATATAGGCTTACCTGTATATGGCCTAATTGAAGGGATGGATTCATTCCTATTATTACCGTATGCTTTAATCGACAATCACAGAGGGCTTATGATAGAGATGGGTGCTTCAACGATCAAATAGAGCTGTGGTATTATTTTGTGGGGAATTTAAAGAGATTATTATGGATCATGAGCAACAGAAATCCAAAAAATGAACTGAGTGGGATTAGTTGGTAGGTAAGCATATTATTAGAACACAGAGAGAGAGAGAGAGAGAGAGAGAGAGAGAGAGAGAGAGAGAGAGAGAGAGAGAATGGGGGGGGGGGGGTTGCTTCTCCTTCATGTGACTAGGAAGAGATTGTGGGAGTAAACTGCTGTGGTAGGCGTTCCAGGAGAGTGGAAGGAAAGGGGGAGGGGTAGATCGGACGAGGAGAAGATTGAGAGACGACAGAAGAATGGAAAAGGGATGAAGGGAAGAAAGGAGAGATTGCCCAAGGGAGAGGTGGGGAGAAAGAATAGGGGTATGAGGAAGAGAGAAGAAAAGGGGGATTAAGATTAAGGTAAAAAAAATTGAACTTAAGAAAGGGATAAAGGAATGGAAAGAGAAAAGTGTAGAAGCCTGTACTGGACAGCTTAATTAACTTCAAATCATCTATATAATAAGGGTGAGAGTTTGTTTGTTTGTTTGTTTGTTTATCTTACAACAACGTCGCCACATCTCAAAAATTCCTTACCTTATTTGTCACGGAGGCTTAGATTCATCCCAGAACAAAACATGACAAACAACACCTGGGTCCAAGTTCCCTCAGTGGTAGGCTATAGTGTCTGAAGGGAAAACTATATAATATACCTTCGTTTTTCACTCTGCGATCACCAGCCTAAATGAATAATAAGGGAGAGAAAGTTGTGATGGAGAAAAGGGATGAATTAGGTGAGAGTGAAGGAGGGTCACGTAGTCTGTTCATTCCTTTACCATCGTCCCTCCCTATACTCTATATATACCTCTTTCTTTTTCTTCCTTCACATACACCCTTATAAACCTTTGCTCCCTCTCCCACCCTCACTTCAGTTCCCCTCCCTCGTTGCATTCCCTTCACATGGCCCTCTCCTTGTCACCTGTTCTGCAATCCTTCCTTCTTTCTCCCTCCATTTTTGCTTCATTTTTTCACCCTTACACACACCCCCCTTCCTTTCCTTCGTCTCTACTTCGTCTCATCTTTCTTTTGATCCTTTTATATTTTTCATCGTCTAACCCTTCTCCATTATATATATATTTCCCTCGCCTTCCTTTACCTCTATACTCATTTCTTTCATTTTCCTTGCTTTATTAATCGTCTGTCTCCTCCCTCGATTGCCTGATTTATTTTGCTTTCTAACATCCCCAATGATTGATTTATGGTATACCTCCTTTAGACTCCTTTCTCCCAACCTACTTCCCCACTTTCTCTTCTTGCCTTCTATATTACCTCGTTCTCCCCCATGCTCGTCTTTCTCTCTTTTCTTGTTCCTTCCTGCCTGCTTCCATCCCTTCCTCGCTCGATCCCCCTAAACTCCCTATAACTTCCCTTCTGTCTCCCAACCTACCGCACTATAGCTCCCTGCCGGCCTGCCTGCCAGCCTATACACTATCACCCGCATCACCCTCTTCTGAACCTCTCTATACAAGCCTCTTTTGTCCTCCCTCTCCCCCCATCAACCGTCCCCACCCCTCGCCTCTTCAGACATCAGGTACCACACAAACTATTGATCGGCGAGTCCCTCGAGTTTACTCTGTAGAATCAACCATCTACTTCTCATTATCCCCTCCAACAAAGAACGTGAAGGCTGGAGAACACAATTAAGTCGTCACCTTTAAGGGACCCTGTGATGTAGTCAGAAAATTGGAGATAAATGTGTCCTTCAAGTGTTGCCACGCAACACCACCTATAGGGAAGGTGCTTGTTTTGTGGCATGGTCAGGAGGAATCAGTAGCCTCCAATTTTTATACACAATCACAGGGTCCTTAACTCAACCTTGACGATACTCTTGCAAAAAACATCACGGTGTACCAACTCTTGCAACACCCAACAACAACAACGCAGTCCATGAATAATTTGGTTCGATCACAGACAGACAGACAGATAGACAGACAGACAAACAAACAGACATGAACCAAATATTGTCCACATGCCTGACAATGGATATACGAGAAGTTGGGGTCACATAATTCACCGAACTGACTGACGGGCATGCAGTCGATAATAATAAATCTGAATATGCCTTGTAATATTGGTTATAGCTCATTGAAAGAAGTAAAAAAAACAATTGTCGATAACCTTTGGCTTGTTGAACAGACTGGTACGTACACTTTTAGAGCTACGGTACCAGTTTGAGGCAGGGTGCGTGGGGAATCAATGAATTACCCGCTAAACCATTGGTAAAGTTGTCAAAAGATCGGATAATTGAAGTCCAGATTATTGTGTGGCCGGGGGTGTATTGGTTGGGTGTGCATGGGCTTGGTGGTGGGAAGGAATACATAGCAGCCCAATACCAAATTCGTTTATCCGTAAATTGATTAAACTAAAACGTCACAAGAAGCGCCAAATGAAGTCCTCTGATATTATCAACCCACACTTCATCCTCATTCTTACCGAAACAATGTGTAATGTATGGCTTATCGTCAATGATGTAGTGCACATTGATATACTGTATATTATTAGGTAACTGGTACATTCGTATTGACGTTGGGGAACCGTAATAATTATAATTGTGACATGTGTATACTATTACATGAGTGTCCAATATCTGCATATTCATTTAGCATGCTGATTTACTATTGTTCCCTGCAAATACTGAGGAAACGAATAACAGAACAATAATATAACTTGAACTGACCCACTGCAGGTGATGGGAGGACTGACTGCCATTGTTTACCCTCATTTGTGTTGGTGAAGGATTGGACCCTGGTGCCAGTACAGAAGAAAACGCTAATCCCACCCCCAGATCCGGGTTAATGACCAATTAGAGCTCCAGTCTGGCTGGCTGGATGACTGACTGACTGACTAACGAGTAAGTAAGCAACGTTGATGAACATTGGGATGATGTTGTATAGTATATGATCCCCTCACAGTGATGAAGGGTCTGGGTTGGCACAATGTACAGTCAGGGGTAAAAGGTAAGGTACACTTTACGATTTTAACTTACTTAATAACTATAGTGCATTATTCACCGGCCATAAATGTATTAGCTTCCCTCATCTAATGTTTAAACCATAATTACTTCAGCCATACGGCAATGCTTTTGGTTCGGTTAATTAATTTGTGTATCTGTTTGATTGTTTGTATATTTTAGCTGGATAATACAAAAAGGTATGTGTGGTGGATCTTTACAAAATTTTCCCTGAATGGTGGGCCTCGTGGCTGACAACAAGTTACTGAATTTTGAAACAGTTCAGGATCTTATTCCAGGGTTTCTTTTTTTTTTAATCTCATAGCGAAGGTAATGAGAATTAAAACGCGTACCATTTCCTATAGATTTTAATGAGCTCGCGGAAGTTTGTGCAGTCTTTGAAAGAGTTCTTGTTACCTTCCTCAAACACTCATATTTGTTTGTTGTGAATAAGATAATTAAAGCAAACTTCACAAGATGGTTGGGCATTGTGAAACCAAGAAATGAGAGAGAGAGAGAGAGAGAGAGAGAGAGAGAGAGAGAGAGAGAGAGAGAGAGAGAGAGAGAGAGAGAGAGAGAGAGAGAGAGAGAGAGAGAGAGAGAGAGAGAGAGAGAGAGAGAGAGAAGTATAATAGTGGTGAGTGGGATAGACTGATAGTGGTGGGGTCCTCCTGGTTATCGGGAGACATGTGCTGTATTGGAATCTTGGTCAATACCTGGTGTTGGTTGGGTGTGAGGGTGAGGGTTTGGGAAGGGTAACTAGATGACAACATGTATATACTGTAGGTCTGGTGAATGTGGTGTGCATGGATACTATGAAGATAAAATGTATTAATTACAATACTTTAATGTTGCGTATAAGTGTAGCTTCAGTAATCTGTTCCCGGTCACCTCGACTTTTACTACACGTACAGAAAAAGCCTGATGATAGGAGAGAGAGAGAGAGAGAGAGAGAGAGAGAGAGAGAGAGAGAGAGAGAGAGAGAGAGAGAGAGATGGTATAGTATGAAAATTAGAGTATTAATAGAATGGAATGCTATATAGTTAAGGAATGAGATAATTACAAAATGATATAGACCTGTATAGTATAATATAAAAAAGCAAGGAAGTAAGTATATAAGAGAAGAGGAATGCATGAGTTTAGTTGCCTTGAAGTCGAAGCAAAACATAACAACAAAATAATTGGAATAGCACACCGACAAGTTTTGATAGACCAAGAAGAGATGATGGGATAGAGAGAAAGAGAGCGTGAGGAAATTAAGACCCTGAAATGAGAAGGGCCAAGGAGTGGACCAGTTCAATTACCTGCCTGACTTCACCTCCTTCCACACCTCCCATCCACACACACCCTTCTATATAACACCTCACACACACACACACACACACACACACACACACACACACACACACTATATATATATAAAAGCTCCCTTAAACACACACACACACACACACACACACACACACCACTCTATAAAAGCTACCCCCAAACCCACCCACCCACCCACACACACTCTCTCTCTCTCTCTCTCTCTCTCTCTCTCTCTCTCTCTCTCTCTCTCTCTCTCTCTCTCTCTCTCTCTCTCTCTCTCTCTCTCAATTTTTTTTTTTTTCTTATAACTTCGGACGATCCTTCTTTTCTTTTTTCCCCTCCCTGCCCCTCATCTTCTCCGACACTGGTAGCCAAAGTCTGCCCTGGGGATGAATAGTTATGAGGTGGAGAGGCAAGTTATAATGATTTAGAGAGTCGGGGATGGAGAGAAGGATAGGGGCAGGATATATATATAGGAGGGAGGAAGAGGGTACTGTACACTCGCAATCCAAAATATGTATCCAGGCTTGCTTCGAATAGCCTGATCGAGTATTAAGCGAGTTCAGGCAAATATAAAACAAGATAAGCGTTGTAATTGGTTCACTACTATGTCAAATGATTCGAAACTTCAACAAGACCTAGATACATATGTTGGATTGCGAGTGTACATATATACATACATACATACATGCGTTGGGGAAAGGAGAGTATAGGCAGGCTATATAGTAGAGTAGTGAGAAAGATATATATAGATAAAAAAAAAAAAAAATAGTTAACCAAGATTTTTTACATATTATCATATATAGTTAACCTTACGGGATTAAATTTACGATGTCGCTACAAATTAACCACGTGTGTAAAAGTAATCGATTTTTTTTTTTTTTTTTTTTTACGGTACAATATATTTCGTGGACTAAAATGCTGACATCATTCTACTTGTGGAGGATGTGTTAGTGATAAACCACGTGGTGTTCCCCTAATTTGTTCTTCTTGACACACGCGGGGGAAGATGTAAGTATATTCCGGTAATTATTTTGTGTTGTATATATCGTGTTGT
>JAWQEG010000976.1:0-15000 GCA_033782935.1 Petrolisthes cinctipes
GTGGTTGTTGTTTTTTTTTTTTTTTTTTTTTTTTTTTTTTTTTTTTTTTTGCGTGTGTGTGTGTATTTGTGTGGGTATGGATTCACTATATTGGTATGTATTAGGGTGTGTGTTTTTTTCTGTTGGTGTGGTGTGTGATATAATATATATAGTATATAATAATATATATTAATTATATATATTATTAATAAAGATAATTATATTATCATTTACTAATTCCTCCTTTATCCTCTTTTATTATCCTTTACTAATTCCTCCTTTATATCCTCCTTTATTCTCCTTTAGACAAATATAATATCAATTTAATTCCTCCTATATTTATTCTTCTTTACAAATTTCTCATTCCTCTTTATCCTTTATTAATTCCTCTTTATCCTCCTTTTCTCCTTTACTAATGCCTCCTTTATTCCCTCCTTATTTTCCAGGAAGAGGAGACAAGAGTAAAGACAAGTTATACCAATTTAATTAATAATATATTATATTCTTCTTTTCTCATTCCTCTTTATCATTTATCCTCATTATTCTTCTTTATTAATTCCTCCTTTATCTTATTCTCTTTACTAATTCCTCCGCTATTCCTCTTTATCCTCCTTTATCCTTTATTCTTCTTTCTCATTCCTCTTTATCATTTATCCTCTATTCTCCTCCTTTATCCTTCTTTATCCTTTATTCTCCTTTTATTCTCCTTTAATAATTCCTCCTTTATTTTCCAGGAGGAGGAGACCGGAGTATAGACAAATATAAAATAATAATATCAATTTAATTCCTCTTTATCCTCTATTCTCCTTCTTTATCCTTCATCCTCCTATTATTCCTCTTTATTGTCCTTTATCTCTTTTACTAATGCCTCCTTTATTCCCTCCTTTATTCTGCTTTATTCTCCTTTAGACAAATATAATATCAATTTAATTCCTCCTATATTTATTCTTCTTTACTAATTCTTCTTTTCATTTATTCTTCTTTATCCTTTATTAATTCCTCTTTATTCCCCTTTTACTAATTCCTCCTTTATTCCCTCCTTTTATTTCACAGGAGGAGGAGACAGGAGTATTTAATTTAATTCCTTTTTATTAATTATTATATTCCTCGTTATCCATTATCCTCTATTCTCCTTTATCCTCCTTTATTCTCTTTTACTAATGCCTCCTTTATTCCCTCCTTTATTTTCCAGGAGGAGGAGACAGGAGTAAAGACAAATATAAAATAATAATATCAATTTAATTCCTCTTTATCCTCTATCCACTTTTATATTCCTTTATTCTCATTTACTAATTTCCTTTATTCTTTATTCTCTTTGCTAATTCCTCCTTTATTCCCCTCCTTTATTCTCCTTTATTCTCCTTTAGACAAATATAATATCAATTTAATTCCTCTTTATCCTCTATTCTCCTCCTTTATCCTTCATCCTCCTTTATTCTCTTTATCCTCCTTTATTCTCCTTTACTAATTCCTCCTTTATTTCCCAGGAGGAGGAGACCGGGAGTAAAGACAAATATAAAATAATAATATCAATTTAATTCCTCTTTATCCTTTATTATCATTTCCTATCTATCTATCTATAGCTCGACACCTCGTTCCCTCCGGGAACTCCTCCCAAGGGGGTGGCCACGGCAGAAGTGTCTCCAGTTTCTCCCTGTTCCAACACTCCCTCCTTACTTGTTCAAGCCCTACTCTACCCCTCATGTTTCTCTCCTTTACATACTCTTCCACTGTGTTCCAACACTCCCTCCTTACTTGTTCAAGCCCTACTCTACCCCTCATGTTTCTCTCCTTTACATACTCTTCCACTCTGTTCCAACACTCCATCCTTACTTGTTCAAGCCCTACTCTACCCCTCATGTTTCTCTCCTTTACATACTCTTCCACTGTGTTCCAACACTCCCTCCTTACTGTTCAAGCCCTACTCTACCCCTCATGTTTCTCTCCTTTACATACTCTTCCACTCTGTTCCAACACTCCCTCCTTACTTGTTCAAGCCCTACTCTACCCCTCATGTTTCTCTCCTTTACATACTCTTCCACTGTGTTCCAACACTCCCTCTTACTTGTTCAAGCCCTACTCTACCCCTCATGTTTCTCTCCTTTACATACTCTTCCACTGTGTTCCAACACTCCCTCCTTACTTGTTCAAGCCCTACTCTACCCCTCATGTTTCTCTCCTTTACATACTCTTCCACTCTGTTCCAACACTCCCTCCTTACTTGTTCAAGCCCTACTCTGTCCCTCATGTTTCTCTCCTTTACATACTCTTCCACTGTGTTCCAACACTCCCTCCTTACTTGTTCAAGCCCTACTCTGTCCCTCATGTTTCTCTCCTTTACATACTCTTCCACTCTGTTCCAACACTCCCTCCTTACTTGTTCAAGCCCTACTCTGTCCCTCATGTTTCTCTCCTTTACATACTCTTCCACTCTGTTCCAACACTCCCTCCTTACTTGTTCAAGCCCTACTCTGCCCCTCATGTTTCTCTCCTTTACATACTCTTCCACTCTGTTCTGCATCTAACCGGTGGTCTGCCTCTCACACCAGGTCCTACAACTTCACTTCCATACACCTTCTTACAAATTCCTCGCCTTGCATTCTCTCCTTCATCCTCCTTTATCCTCCTTTATTCTCCTTTACTAATTCTTCCTTTATTTCCCCAGGAGGAGGAGACCGGAGTAAAGACGAGTCTGTTACACAAAACCAAAACTCGATGCTTCAGTACGAATACAAAAGCGTCCTCTTTGTGGCTCAGAAAAAACAACAACGACAACAACGACTTCTTCTTCAAACACGACAGGGGGGAAATCGGAGCAAATGGGGGAATCGGAGGACGCGGAGGAGGAGGGGGAGTAGATAATGAAGGGGGTAGGGGGTAGGTAGGGGGGTAGGGGGAGGAGAGAAGGTGAGGGAAAAAAATGGTTTGTTAAATATTAAAATTGGAGGAAAAGGAGGGAATTGGAGGAAAAATGGAGGAAATGGGAGGAAAAAGAGGGAGGGGGGGGTAGATAGATGATTGAAGAAGTGGGGGGGGGGTAGGGGGTTAGGGGGGAGGGGTAGGAATACAAAAGCGTCCTCTTTGTGGCTCAGAAAAAAACAACGACAACAACAACTTCTTCTTCAAACACGACGGGGGGAAATCGGAGCAAATGGGGGAATCGGAGGACGCGGAGGAGGGAGGGGGGAGTAGATAGATGATGATTGGGGTGGGGGGTGGTAGGGGGGGAGGGTAGATATGGGTAGAGGGGAGTAGGGGGAGAGAGAGAGAGGGAGGGGATTGTGTGTGTGTGTGTGTAGGGAGCGAGAGAGAGAGAGAGAGGTGTGTGTATGAGAGAGAGAGAGAGTGGTGTGTGTAGGGAGCGAGAGAGAGAGAGGTGTGTGTATGAGAGAGAGAGAGAGAGAGAGAGAGAGAGAGAGAGAGAAGGAGAGGGAAAAAAGGTTGTTAAATCAGAAAATTGGAGGAAAAATGGAGGAAAAACAGGAGTAAATGGAGGAAAAATGGAGGGAGGGGGGAGTAGATAGATGAACAAGGGGAGGGGGGGTAGGGGGTTAGGTATGGGGGGGGAGGGTAGGGGGGGGAGGAGAGAGGAAAAAAAAAATAAAGAGAATTATTATTATTAAATATTAAAAGAAAAAAAAGAAGGAAAAATTAAGGAAAAAAATTATTAAAAGAAGAAAAAGTAAAAAAAAATAAAAAATAAAATAAAAGAAAAATGAAGAAGAAAGGAAAATTATGAATACGAGGAAAAAGAAGAAAAAGAACATTATTAATACGAGGAAAAAGAAGAAAAAGGAAATTATTAATACGAGGAAAAAGAAGAAAAAGAAAATTATTAATACGAGGAAAAAGAAGAAAAAAAGCGAACAAGAAAATTATTGAAAAGTGGAAAAAGAAGAATATAAAACAAGAAGGTAAAAAAGAGGAAAAGAAGAAGAAGAAGGAGAAAATTATTGAAAGGAGGAAAAAGAAGAAGAGAAAACAAGAAGATAAGAAAGAGGAAAAGAAGAAGAGAAAAAGAAAAAGAAGAAAATAATTAAAAGGAGGAAAAAAGAAAATATGGAGGAAAGAGGAAAATGAAGATTATATTAATTTTTATTAATTAAAAAGAAGTTAAATGAATTAGTTTATTTCAATTAATTAGGGGGGTACAGGCTTGGGGGGGGGGCGGGGGGTGTGGGAGTAGGGGGGGACAGGCTTGTGGGGGGGTTAGGGAGGTGCGGGAATAGGGGGACATTTTTTCTACCCCCCCCCTAGCCTGTCCCCTATTCCCACACCCCCCAAACCCCCCCCCCAAGCCCGGCCCCCTACCCCCCCCCCTTCAAGCCTGTTTTTCTACTCCCGCACCCCCCCCAAAACCCCCCCCCCCAACCCCCTTCCCCAACCCCCTCCCCCCCAAGCCTGTCCCTCTACTCCTGCACCCCCCCAAACCTCCCCCCCCCAAGCCTGTCCCTCTACTCCTGCACCCACCTAAACCCCCCCCAACCCCCGCACCCCCCTAACATTAATTAATTAAAATTATAATTATTTAGTTAACAGTAATTAAGGAAATTATTATTAATTAATTTTTGGCACATTTGTTAAGGTGATAATTAATTAATACTTTTTGGAACATTAATTATTAAAGATGGTAATTATTTCATTTAGTTGGCATTACTTAATTAAGGTAATAATTAATATTAATACATTTTGGGGCATTAATTAATACAGTATTAAGATTATTATTATTATTATTATTATTATTATTATTATTATTATTATTGTTATTATCATTATTATTATTATTATTATCATTATTATTATTATTATTATTATTATTATTATCATTATCTTTATCATTATTATTATTATCATTATTATCATTATTATTATTAATATTATTATTGTCATTATTATCATTATTATTATTATTATTATTATTATTATTATTATTATTATTATCATTATTATTATTATTATTATTATTATTATTATTATTATCATTATTATTATTATTATCATTATTATCATTATCATTATTATTATTATTATTATTATCATTATTATTATTATTATTATTATTATTATTATTTTTATTGTTATTGTTATTATTATTATTATTATTATTATTATTATTATCATTATCATTATTATTATTATTATCATTATTATTATTATTATCATTATTATTATTATTATTATTATTATTATTATTATTATCATTACTATAATAATAATAATAATAATAGATTACTTTGAAGGAATTAAAAAAACTCAAATGTACTCAAAGTGTATTAATTAATTGATTTATTCCATAACAGTATTTAATTACTATTAATAAGTTACATCTAAGTCAAAGGTATTATTATTATTATTATTATTATGTATGTATGTATTATTGTACACACACACACACACACACATACATATAAGTATTGTACACACACACACACACACACACACACACACACACATCTACACATACTCACACACACACATGAATATTGTACACACACACATACACACACACACATACACACATACTCACACACACATATGAATATTATACACACACACACACACACACACACATGAATATTGTACACACACACACACACATGAATATTGTACACACACACACATACACACGAGTATTGTACACACACACACACACACATGAATATTATACACACACACACACACATGAATATTATACACACACACACACACATGAATATTATACACACACACACACACATGAGTATTGTACACACACACACACATGAGTATTGTACACACACACACACACACACACACACACACATGAATATTGTACACACACACACACACACACACACACACACACACATACCAATTTCCGTCTATCTCAGTAATCACATTATTATAGAATGTAATTAGTACTAGTATTAATATAAATAATAATTAAATATAAATTAATATTAATACATATTAGTTTATATATAAGGAACCTGGGATTTGTATATGAACATTGGAGACTTCTGATTGGTGTGTGTGTGTGTGTGTGTATGTGTGTGTGTAATAATTTGTGTGTGTTTGTGTGTGTAATAATTTGTGTGTGTGTTTGTGTGTGTGTGTTCAATATTCATGTGTTTGTGTGTGTGTGTGTACAATATTCATGTGTGTGTGTGTGTATGTGTTCAATAATTTGTGTGTGTCTGTGTGTGTGTTCAATATTCATGTGTGTGTGTGTGTTTGTTTGTTTGTTGTGTGGCATACATGAATATTGTACACACACACACATACACATGAATATTGTACACACACACACACACACACATGAATATTGTACACACACACTTTCACACACACACACACACCTATATGGAAGGAGCTACACACACACACACACACACACACACATACACACACACACAGAAGGAGTGTGTGTGTGTGTGTGTGTGTACAATATTCATGTGTGTGTGTGTGTGTGTGTGTATGTGTGTGTGTGTGTGTGTGTGTTTCATGGTATGGTCAGGAGGAATCAGAAGCCTCCAATTCTCATATACAAAAAATCATATTATTATTATTATTATTATTATTATTGTTATTTTTTTTTTTTTTATTATTATTATTATTGTAGGTCTGACAAATAATAAATTTATTGATAATTATATTGTTTGTGTAATAATGATTAACACAATATTATTAATTAGGGTTGTGCTTATTACACTTTATTATTATTATTATTATTGTTATTATTATTATTTTTGTTGTTATTATTGTTATTATTATTATTATTGTTATTATTATTGTTATTATTATTAATATTATTGTTATTATTATTATTATTATTATTATTATTATTGTTATTATTATTATTATTGTTATTATTATTATTGTTATTATTTTTGTTGTTATTATTGTTATTATTATTATTGTTATTATTATTATTATTATTATTATTATTGTTATTATTATTATTATTTTTATTATTATTGTTATTATTATTATTATTATTGTTAAGGGGGTGCGGGAATAGGGGGACAGGCTTGGGGGGGTTTTGGGGGGTGCGGGAGTAGGGGGACAGGCTTGAGGGGGGGGTTAGGAGGGTGCGGGAATAGGGGACAGGCTTTCTACCCACCCCAAGCCTGTCCCCCTGTCCCCCAAGCCTGTGGGGCTGACTTTATTCTCTGTGAATATTAGTTATCCCCCACAGGGCTAGAATAAAGATTGTTGTAAGATCTGGTCACTTTCTAGTGGATTTGACGAGATCTGCCCACATGGATTAAAAATACACGTGAGGTGGACTGCAACCGGAGGACTTTTTTTTTTTTTTTTTTTTTTTTTTTTTTTTTTTTTTCACTGGTGTGTGGACCGCCAGCACACGGGGGGTGCATTTCCCTTTGTATACAGTAGTGTAAACTCCCTCCCCCTTATGGTCCCTTCAGGGCTGGTCTCGTGGAAGGTACGGCCCCACTTGTACCTTTTGTGGTAATGTGGACTTGGGCCCACACCACTGGCTGTGTTATCAAAGCCTTCCCCCCCAATGAGGCCCCCAGACTCCCTGGTCCAGTAAGCTGTGGTCCCATTACCCTGGGATGTGCTTCGGTAGTCCAGACATATAGGGACATACAGACATATAGGGACATACAGACTCCCTGGTCCAGTAAGCTGTGGTCCCATTACCCTAGGATGTGCTTCAGTAGCCCAGGCATATAGGGACATACAGCCCCTCCTTTATTTTAATTTGTTTTTTCACTGTGACCAGAGTGTACCAGGGGTCTGTGGGGCAGGAGGCCATTCTGCCCCGGGAGAACATCAACAACAACAACCCATTACTATATAGTTAAAGGTCACATCTTCACTACCCATACATACATCTTCACTATCCCTCCCTCCGTAATATAAAAGTCACATCATCACTACCCATACATACATCTTCACTATCCCTACCTCCGTAATATAAAGGTCACATCATCACTACCCATACATACATCTTCACTATCCCTCTATTCCTTCACTACATCTTCACTAGCCATTACTATATAGATAAAGGTCACATCTTCACTGCCCATACATCTTCACTATCCATCTATCCCTCTATTCTTTCTATCTCACCTCTCATATATCACCTTTTTCTTCTGGCGCCACATGACGTCGCTGTTTCGGCTCCTAAAATCAATCAATCAATCAATTCTTTACACTGGGTCCATATTTCAGGATTTTGGATTTGATTTTGGGAGAGTGAGTGAGAGTGGAGTGAGAGGGAGGAGGGGAGAGTGAGTGAGAGGGAGGAGGGGAGAGTGAGTGAGAGGGAGGAGGGGAGAGTGAGTGAGAGTAGGGAGAGTGAGTGAGAGGGAGAGTGAGAGTGGAGTAGGGAGAGAGTGAGTGAGTGAGAGGGAGGAGGGGAGAGGGAGAGGACTATGTGAGAGTAGAGAGAGTGAGTGAGAGTAGAGAGAGTGAGTGAGAGGTAGAGACATGAAAAAGGGGGACAGGCTTGGGGGGGGGGGGTTAGGGGGGTGCGGGAGCAGAGGACAGGCTTGGAGGGGGGAGGTTAGGGGGGTGCGGGAGTAGGGGGACAGGCTTGGGGGGTGCAGGAGTAGGGGGACAGGCTTGCTACCCACCCCTATTCCCGCACCCCCCCCCCCCACAAGCCTGTCCCCTACTCCCGCACCCCCTTAAGTGGTAATATTTGGGGGGCATTACTCCCTAGTGATGATAATTATTCCCCTTTAGTTGTTAAGTTGTTGTTGTTGTTGTAGTTCCCCAGACTGTCTGGCCGAGCAGTCCCGAGTCCCAAATGGGAGTCAGGGTGATAGTGAGATCTGTTTCATGGAAGGCATCAGACGAGGGGACTGTTGGTGCTTCATGGGTATGTATCCCTGGGCCAACATTCCCACCATCTGTAGTCTTCCTTGTACATCTCGTCGGCTACTCAGAAGGAATGAGAGATAGTAAGGAGACAGACAGAACAGGCCAGGGTGTGGATAGAACCAGCCCTCACCAGTGTGTTGCTGAGTAGTTGAGATGTGTGCTGGGTAGTTTACATTAACACATCTTCCCTTTCCAGTGTGTGCTGGGTAGTTGAGAAGTGTGCTGGGTAATTTGCACCAGCATATCTTGCCTCACCAGTGTGTGCTGGGTAGTTGAGAAGTGTGCTGGGTAAATTTTTTTTTTTTTTTTTTTTTTTTTTTTTTTTTTTTAACCAACACATCTTGCTCTAGCCATCAACACGTCTTCCCCCAGCTTACAAGGTAGCATGTTATCCTTGCTCTTACAGCCAGGTACCTATTTACTGCTAGGTGAACAGGGACATTGGGGGCTAGGAAATTTGTCCAACAATTCCACTGACCCAGGAATTGAACCCGGGATCTCTCACATGCCAGGTGAGTGTGCTGACTGCTGTACCATCAGCATCACCCAGTTGTTGAGTTACCAGCCCTAATTCATCACTCAATAAGAAATAATATCATTGTAAATTACGTTCTATAATAATTAAATATAAGTAATAAGTATGGCTTCATCACATAATGTGTTAGTGGTGATATTGGTGATGTTGTTTATTGGTGGTGGTGGTGTTGGTGGTGAGAATAATAATAATAATAAGTTTGTGTTCCCATCCAAGACTCACCACCAGGCTTCCCCGGCCACCAACAGTGATGGGGAAGGATATTCTTTTCCCAGTCTGTTCCTTCCTTCCAATGTTAATAATGATGATGAGAACACGAAGGCTATCCCTGTACCTGATGATGAGAAGAACACCGATGCTATCCATGTACCTGATGACCACACCTATGCCAGCCTCAATGCTGCCTTCAAGAGGAAACAACACACCAAAACAAAGAAGCCCTCAAAGTTGGTCAAACCCAAACGTTTTAAACTTTTTAAAGGAAAGAAGCCCTCCAAGTTGGTGAAACCTAAACGTTTTAGACCATCCAAGGGAAAGAGTCCCAAGAGGAGGAAACCATCTAAGAGGAGACCAAAACCATCTAAGAGGAGGCCATCCAAGAGGAGGCCATCCAAGAGACCTTCCAAGAGGAGGCCATCTAAGAAGAGACCTTCCAAGAGGAGGCCATCCAAGAGACCTTCCAAGAGGAGGCCATCTAAGAGGAGACCTTCCAAGAGGAGGCCATCCAAGAGGAGGCCATCCAAGAAGAGACCTTCCAAGAGGAGGCCATCCAAGAAGAGACCTTCCAAGAGGAGACCTTCCAAGAGGAGGCCATCCAAGAGGAGGCCATCCAAGAAGAGACCTTCCAAGAGGAGGCCATCTAAGAGGAGACCTTCCAAGAGGAGGCCATCCAAGAGGAGGCCATCTAAGAGGAGACCTTCCAAGAGGAGGCCATCCAAGAGGAGGCCATCTAAGAGGAGACCTTCCAAAAGGAGGCCATCCAAGAGGAGGCCATCTAAGAGGAGACCTTCCAAGAGGAGGCCATCTAAGAGGAGACCTTCCAAGAGGAGGCCATCCAAGAGGAGGCCATCCAAGAGGAGACCTTCCAAGAGGAGACCTTCCAAGAGGAGACCAAGACCCTCCAGGAGGAGGCCATCCAAGAGGAGGCCATCTAAGAGGAGGCCATCTAAGAGGAGGCCATCCAAGAGGAGACCTTCCAAGAGGAGACCATCTAAGAGGAGACCTTCCAAGAGGAGACCAAGACCCTCCAGGAGGAGGCCATCCAAGAGGAGGCCATCCAAGAGGAGGCCAAGACCCTCCAGGAGGAGGCCATCTAAGAGGAGGCCATCCAGGAGGAGGCCATCTAAGAGGAGACCAAGACCCTCCAGGAGACCAAGACCTTCCAGGAGGCCAAGGCCTTCCAGGAGACCAAGACCCTCCAGGAGGCCAAGGCCTTCCAGGAGACCAAGACCCTCCAGGAGGCCAAGGCCTTCCAGGAGACCAAGACCCTCCAGGAGGCCAAGGCCTTCCAGGAGACCAAGACCCTCCAGGAGACCAAGACCCTCCAGGAGGCCAAGGCCTTCCAGGAGACCAAGACCCTCCAGGAGGCCAAGGCCTTCCAGGAGACCAAGACCCTCCAGGAGGCCAAGGCCTTCCAGGAGACCAAGACCCTCCAGGAGACCAAGACCCTCCAGGACAATGAGACCACACAAAGGCCAATGTACTTGTGTCCATCCTAAGGATGGTAAGACAACCACCCTTACTAAATCAACAAGTCTTTCTAAAACAACAGACCTCTCAAAAAAAACACCCACTTCTAAAATAACACACACCACCAAACCAACAACAAAATCTAAAGCTAAACCATTCAAAACCTCTTCTAAACTCACCAAGAAACCATTCAAAAAAACCTCGTCTAAATTGACCAAGAAACCATTCAAAAAAACCTCGTCTAAATTGACCAAGAAACCCTTCAAAAAGACCTCCTCTAAACTCGCCAAGAAACCATTCAAAAAAACCTCTAAATTGACCAAGAAACCATTCAAAAAAACCTCGTCTAAATTGGCTAAGAAACAATTAAGAAAAACGTGTAAACTCACCAAGAAACAATTAAGAAAAAAGTGTAAATCTGCCAAGAAACCATTCAAAAAAACCTCTAAGAAACCATTCAAAAAAACCTCTAAGAAACCATTCAAAAAAACCTCTAAATGCACCAAGAAACCATTCAAAAAACCCTCTAAATTGACCAAGAAACCATGCAAAAAAACCTCTTCTAAACGTGCCAAGAAACCATTCAAAAAAACCTCTAAACTCACCAAGAAGCAATTAAGAAAAACCTGTAAATCCGCAAAGAAACCATTCAAAAAACCCTCCTCTAAGTTGACCAAGAAACCATGCAAAAAAACCTCTAAATCCGCCAAAAAAAAATTCAAAAAAACCTCTAAGAAACCATTCAAAAAAACCTCTAAGAAACCATTCAAAAAAACCTCTAAATCCGCCAAAAAAAAATTCAAAAAAAACTCTAAGAAACCATTAAAAAAAACCTCTAAGAAACCATTCAAAAAAACCTCTAAATCAGCCAAGAAACCATTCAAAAAAAACTCTAAGAAACCATTCAAAAAAACCTCGTCTAAACTCGCCAAGAAACTCATCAAAAAAAAAAAGAAGGCAAAAAAACTTGTTTGATATAAAACACCAGAATGACCTCAATTTTCCCGTCTGTTTACTCCACCTTCCCGCCGGCGATGGACACAAGCCAGTACAAGCGGTGGTCAGAGAGAAAGATGCCCTCAGACTTATCAACAAATCATCACCCTTCTATTTCAAATTGAACCGAAAGTAGGCAATTGCTGTCGGCTTTCGAAGTTTGATGGTGGAGTGCCCAGGAGGTGACGTCTATCTTGCTTACCACCCTCGTTGAAGATTATGATTGATATTATTAGGTGCCGCAACTGTGAGGTCATATAGCGCCCCAAGAAAAGGTGATGGAGAGCTGACGTCTATCTCGCCTTCCACCCTCGTTAATTATGATTGATTGATATTATTAGGTGCCGCAACTGTGAGGTCATATAGCGCCCCAGAAAAAGGTGATGGAGAGCTGACGTCTATCTCGCTTACCACCCTCGTTAATAAATATGATTATGATTGATTGATATTATTAGACGCCACAATTATTAGGCGTCGCAACTGTGAGGTCATATAGCGGCCCAAGAAAAGGTGATGGAGAGCTGACGTCTATCTCGCCTACCACCCTCGTTGAAGATTATGAGTGATATTATTAGGTGCCGCAACTGTGAGGTCATATAGCGCATTGATATTATTAGGTGCTGCAACTGTGAGGTCATATAGCGCATTGATATTATTAGGCGCCACAACTGTGAGGTCATATAGCGGCCCAGAACAAGATGATGGAGAGCTGACGTCTATCTCACCTACCACCCTTGTTAAATATGATTATGATTGATATTAGGAGCCGTGCATATTCCCCAAGTTTGACAGGGTATATGCCATGGGAGAAATTAGAGCCAATCAGAGCCCGAGTTGACTTATCGGTGTGCCAGACGTACGACGTAATGTAAACAAACCTTTGATCGCTTTGGGGAATATGTCTCCAGGACCAGAGAGGGACAGTTAGTTGACTTCAAAGGTGATCCAACTGTCTTACCAACAACCAGGCAGTCATCACCCTACATTCTATCTTGGTTATTTTAATTAATGTCACACACACACAATATTTGATGGGATAAAAGTGACACCTTCGGCAATACATACATGATTCCTTTGTAAATAACCACAACTTACATTAATTCCTAACTCCTTCCCAGACCTATATATATATGTAGGTGGGTTAGGGTCCATTCCACAGTGGTTGGTATTGGTTTGTAAGCATGCAAACGAAAGAATGTTAGCCGTGTAAATGACATGGGTGAATTATTTAATGAATTTGGTGAGTAAACTATGCAGTGATCATTATTATTATTATTATTACTGGTATCAATATTATTATTATTATTATTAAGTGACTTATGGGTGATTTATTTACTGAATTTGGGGAGTAAACTATACAGTGATCATTATTATTATTATTATTACTGGTATCAATATTATTATTATTATTATTATTAAATGACTTATGGATGAATTATATAATGAATTTGGTGAGTAAACTATACAGTGATTATCATTATCTAATTGTTGGATAGATTTTGTGAATGTGGATACTCAGCTTTTGGAAAACAATGATGAAGCCTTACAAGTGTGGTTGGTTGGGAAGCTAACAAACAAATAAATACCACTGTGGAATCGACCCTAGAATAATGAAGCCTTACAAGTGTGGTTGGTTGGGAAGCTTACAAACCAATACCACTGTGGAATCGACCCCAATATGAATGATTAACTACTAGAAACCCAGAATGAATGTAAGGTTGAACGTGATTGGCTGAACTTTGAGTGGTAGTGAAGATGTTGTTATATAGTGAAGATGTTATATAGTGAATAAAAGTTGTTATATAGAGAAGATGTTGTTATATAGTGAAGATGTTGTTATATAGTGAAGATGTTATATAGTGAAGATGTTGTTATATAGTGAAGATGTTATATAGTGAAGATGTTTTTATATAGTGAAGATGTTGTTATATAGTGAAGATGTTATATAGTGAATAGAAATTATATAGTGAAGATGTTGTTATATAGTAAAGATGTTATATAGTGAAGATGTTGTTATATAGTGAAGATGTTGTTATAATATACAACCAGATATTTCTTACACTTTCTACTTGCTCAATTTTACTGTCCACTCGTGATACATAATTTCTGACCAGAGTGTGAAGAGTTGAAAGCTTCGAATCGCCTGGTATTGTTCATTTCCCCACTGTATTGTTCATTTCACTGTACTGTATGTGTGGTGCCTACCTTTCGTCTCTGCAGGTCAGAAATTACGTATCACGACTGTACAGCCACGATCAAATAACCACCGACACTTTCCTTCCTTCCATCGTGCAAATAAATCAGTATCATATCAAAATATAATCATACAACAACACCTTACGTCAACTCAACCCCCTCAATTATTATTATGAGGTGTTGCAAAATTATACACGTGTTGTTCTTTATTACCAAGATATTTATTATTATTAGGTGCTACAAAATCATACACGTGTTGTTCTTTATTACCAAGATATTTACTATCATTATTATTATTATGAGGTGCTGCAAAATCATACACGTGTTGTTCTTTATTACCAAGATATTTATTATTACTATTATTATTATTATGAGGTGCTGCAAAACCATACACGTGTTGTTCTTTATTACCAAGATATTTACTAAGATGGAAGGAAAGTGTCGGTGGATATTATTATTATTATTATTATTATTGTCTAAAAAATTAAAGGTTTAATCAAAATCAAATTAGAGGTTTGTATTTTTTTTATTTATTATTATCGTTTATATTTTAAAGAATTTTTTTTCAGTATTCTAAAATTCTGAAAACCAGATTGATAGATATGGAATTCTTCTTTGAAAATATACAGTACATGTAACCAAAACTAAAAAAAGGAGATACAATTAGAAAAAAAAAAAAAAAAAAAATAGAATACCTTGAATTTTGGTATAAAAATTGTGATATTCTTGAAAATTTGATAAAGTTTCATGAATTTCCATCTATTCTTTCT
>JAWQEG010000976.1:20000-22500 GCA_033782935.1 Petrolisthes cinctipes
GTGTGTGTGTGTGTGTATTTGTTACGTGTGTGTGTGTGTGTATAATTTTTTATTACGCATGTGTGTGTGTGTGTGTGTGTATGTATTTTGGAATCACGTGACCTATTTAATTAATCATATAATTATCAAGTTATATATTTATTATTATTATTATTATTATTATTATTATTATTATTTATTCATATTTTTATTTCATTTTCTTTTCTTCATTGTTTTTTTATTTTTATTTTTATTTTCTTTATTTTTCATCAACATTTCTTTTATTATTATTATTGTTATTATTTTTCATTCTTTTCTTTCTCTCTTTCTTTATTATTATTATTATTTTTCTTTTTATTATTATTATTTTTATTTTTATTTTCTTTATTATTATTATTGTTATTATTTGTTATTGTTCTTTCTTTCTTTCTTTCTTTATTTCATTGTTATTATTTTTCTTTTTCTTTCTTTCTTTATTGTTATTATTTTTCTTTATTGGTATTATATTTCTTATTTCTTTTCTTCATTTATTCTTTATTATTATTATTATATTTTTCTTTTTCTTTCTCTCTTTATTGTTATTATATTTATTTTTTCTTTCTTTCTTTATTATTATTATTTTTCTTTCTCTTTTTATTTATTAATTTATCATCATTATTATTATTTATATTTATTAATTTCCTTTATTCACTTCTACGAGTTTGACGGATCGTGGGCCGTGGAGAAGGGGTTTGGGGGTGGGGGCTCGTGGGGGGACATGGGGGTGAGTAGCGGGGGCGGGGGGTGCGAATGGGGGTGTGGGGGCGGGGGGGGCCCAACAAGCAAATGACCGTGTGTTGTTGTTGATGGTGGTGGGGGTGGGGGTGGAGGAGGTATCTGGGGAGTTAGGGGGTAGTATGGGGCCAGAATGGGGGGTATGGGGGGGTACAAATGGGGGGGTAGTAAGCCCTGACGTTGAGCTAGACGCATCCTGGCCGCCATTTGTTTTTTCCACTTGGTACGTCTATTTTGGAACCATGTTTTGATTTGCGTCTCTGTGAGTGTCAAGGCCTGGGATAACTCCAGACGCTTAGACACACTCAGGTACTTGTCAATCTGAAAGGAGAAGAAAAGATGTAGTAGTAGTAGTAGTAGTGGTGGTAGGAGTGGTAGTGGTGGTAGTAGTGATAGTAGTAGTAGTAGTGATGATAGTATTAGTAGTAGTAGTAGTAATAATGGTGATGGTAGTAGTAGTAGTAATAATAATGATAGTAGTAGTAGTAATATAATAATAGTAGTAGTAGTAGTAATGATAATAATAATAATAATAGTAGTAGTAGGAGTGATAGTATTAGTAGTAGTAGTAGTAGTAATGGTAGTAATAATGATAGTAATAATAGTACTTGTCAATCTGAAATGAGAAGAAAAGTAGTATTAGTAGTAGTAGTAGGAGTGATAGTATTAGTAGTAGTAGTAGTAGTAGTGATGATAATAGTAGTAATGATAGTATTAGTAGTAGTAATAATAATAGTAATAGTAGTAGTAGGAGTGATAGTATTAGTAGTAGTAATGATAATAATAATAGTAGTAATGATAGTATTAGTAGTAGTAGTAGTGATAGTAGTAGTATTATTAGTAGTAGTAATGGTAATAGTAGTAGTAGTAATAACGATAGTAATAATAGTACTTGTCAATCTGAAATGAGAAGAAAAGTAATAGTAGTAGTAGTAGTAATGATAGTATTAGTAGTAGTAGTAATGATAGTATTAGTAGTAGTAGTAGTAGTAATGATAGTATTAGTAGTAGTAATAATAATAGTAATAGTAGTAGTAATAAAAGTAATAATAATAGTAATAGTAGTAGAGTAATAATAGATAGTAATAATAGTAGTAATGTAGTAATAGTATAGTAGTATTAGTAATAGTAGTAATGATAATATTGTAATAAGATAGTATTAAGTAATAATGATAGTAATAATAATAATAATAATAATAATAATAATAATAATAATATAATAATAATAATAATAATAATACTAATACATCAACCTCACCTACACACACACACACACACACACACACACACACACACACACACACACACACACACACACACACACACACACACACACACACACACACACACACACACACACACACACACACACACACACACACACACACACACACACACACACACACACACACACACACACACACACACACACACACACACACACACACACACACACACACACACACACACACACACACACACACACACACACACACACACACACACACACACACACACACACACACACACACACACACACACACACACACACACACACACACACACACACACACACACACACACACACAACCACACACACACACACACACACACACACACACACACACACACACACACACACACACACACACACACACACACACACACACACACACACACACACACACACACACACACACACACACACACACACACACACACACACACACACACACACACACACACA
>JAWQEG010000977.1:0-64963 GCA_033782935.1 Petrolisthes cinctipes
CAGCAACATTTACACCTCTAGTTTCATATTCAAGTTACATTAAGGGGGTGCGGTTTGGGGGGGTGCGGGAATAGGGGGACAGGCTTGGGGGGGGGGGGGGTAGAAAGCCTGTCCCATATTCCCGCACACCCCATACCCCCCCCCAAGCCTGTCCAACTACTACCGCACCCCCAAAAAACCCCCAAGCCTGTCCCCTACTCCCGCACCCCCCTAAACCCCCCCCCAGCCTGTCCCCCTATTCCCGCACCCCCTTAACCCCACTATAGTTCCACCTAGGCCACTGTTACATTAACTATATGTACACGTCAATATTATTTTACTGTTTATAGTTCTCACCACTTTCCCTCTCACTATAGGATTGTGTTATGTGTAGGTGTGTACGTATACTGAGAGAGAGAGAGAGAGAGAGAGAGAGAGAGAGAGAGAGAGAGAGAGAGAGAGAGAGAGAGAGAGAGAGAGAGAGAGAGAGAGAGAGAGAGTGTGTGTGTGTGAATGTGAGAGAGAGAGAGAGAGAGAGAGTGGTGTGTGTGTGTGTGTGTGTGTGTGTAGCTGGAGGGTAGTGTGTGTGTGTGTGTGTAGCTGGAGGGTAGTGTATTCTATTTTCTCACTGATTGGAAAAGCAACAGTTTTCTCTTACATGGGAATAATAATAGTTTAAAATACCATTATATGATATAAAAGTGCAGTTGGTTATGCACTAATTACAATTACTGGTAAATTATACTTGTCAAAACAATAAATACAACAACCAAACACCAACACATACAATAAAAAACATAACAATAAATACAACGCAAAACATATTCAATAAATTTAATACAATAAATATTATACAGTAAAGTACGATAAACAAATTATCACTAATAATATAAGTGACGCTTGTACTTTTTCAACAAAATATAATAATGAAACTAATTAAACTTTCACCACATAAATCATAAATAAATATTTTTACGATACTCCAAGGAGGGATTTAAATGTTTTTAAAAAGTGAGGAAAATGAGAGGAAGTAAGGAAAGAAACGCAATGAATAAATAACACTTAAAAAGCAATTAAACATAGTCATAATATTTAAACAGAAAAAATAATTACAGTGAGAGAAATTAATATCACGTTAGGAAGAAGTAAAAATAAATATATAGACAACTGGTAACATTTACATTACCACGAAAAATGACAAAAATGTAACAATTCAAACTTATTTAACTTTCATCACTCAGGTTCCAAAAAAAATAATTGAAGAAAATATACAGAAGAAAAGTGGAGGGAGGAAAATTGAAGAGGAACAAGAGGAAGAAGAGGAAATGGAGGAGGAGATAAAAATGACATTCAAACATGGAGGAGAGTGAATAGTAGTAGAAATGGTAGTAGTGGTAGTGGTGGTGATTGTAGTAGTAATGGTGGTGGTAGTAGTAGTAGTAGTAGTAGTAGTAGTAGTAGTAGTAGTAGTAGTAGTAGTAGTAGTAGTAGTAGTAGTGGTGGTGGTGGTAGTAGTATTAATGATAGTGTTAGTAGTGGTAGTAGTAATGGTCGTTGTAGTATAATAGTAGTAGTAGTAGGTGGTAGAAGTAGAAATAATAGTAGTAGTAGTAGTAACGATAGTGTTAATAGTGGTAGTAGTAGTAGTAATGATAGTGGTAGTAGTGGCAGTAGTAGTAGTGGTGATGGTGGTGGTCTGGTGAGGCAAGGAAAAAAAAATAATGGAGGTATAGAGGGGAAGGAGGAGTGCCCTGGTGGTGGCGGCGGCAGTGGTGGTGGTGGTATCCCTTATAAAGCCAAGTATAATGCCGTCCCCTTGGTGTGTATCGGTGGTGAGTGATGGCCCTTCTCCCTTACCCCTCTCTTCTCCACGATAGCCTAACCCCTACACCTACCTACCTACCTACCCATCCATCCCTTCCTCCTCCTCCCCTGAGAATACAACCCTCCCTTCTTCCACCCTTAACCTAATTTTATTCCTCTCTTGCATCTCTCTCTGCCTCCAACCTCATCTCATCACTCTCTCTACAAGACAACTTTATCCCTCTCCTTTGGCCCTCTCATATACCCTTAACCTAATCTCATCCCTCTCTTGCATGTTTCTTTGTCTCCTGTCCTTTTCCACAATATGACCTAATCTTTCTCTTCGGTCCCTCTCCTCTACCCTCAACCTATTCTCATCCCTCTCTTGCATCTTTCTCTGTCTCCAATTCTCTTCAACAATATAACCTAATCCTTTTCTTAGTCCCTCTCCTCTACCCTCAACCTATTCTCATCCCTCTCTTGCATCTTTCTCTGTATCCAATCCTCTTCCACAATATAACCTAATCCTTCTCTTAGTCCCTCTCCTCTACCCTCAACCAATTTCATCCCTCTGTGCACCTTCCTCTACCTCCAACCCAGTTTTACTTCTCCATAAACCCACAGTCGGCAGATGTGGCTTGGTGGGTTTCAGTGTGGTACGTTGTGAGTTAAGTGGGTTATACACTGTTGGAACATTAGAGCACCTTGATTCCTCCAAAGTATGTCAGGAAACAGAACTAGATTAACATATATAATGGTGTCCTGTTGCTTAGAAAAGTTTGGAGGAATAACATGCTCCAAATTTACCAACACTGTATACATATCACCCCCTCATGTAATTTTATCAACAGAACAAGGACACTACATCATTGTGTCTCTCATTATACAGTATAGGTGAGTTTATGTGTCCGTCCTTTGCTGTACAAAATAGAGTGTTTTAAGACCGACATCACCGGCTACTATTGTTATCCTCCTGGTATGGCTGCTGGCTTTGCTTTCTCTCTACACACACATCAACTCGAGGACCAGTAAATATTCTCCTGTCTAGGGTATAATATATGCAGTGGTTGTTCAAGGCAGACAAGGACGGGTATGAAATGATAATGGGTGCATGGATTAGTGGTTAAATGTTGATGGTTTAGCAGGTTGAAATGATGATGGGGTGCATGGATTAGTGGTTGAAATAATACCATGCTGTCCAATACGATGGTAAGAGTCAAAATGGAAAGCTACCAATTCCTCAACAATGTGCCATGGAGGAAACAAATTACTTCAGTGTATTATTAGGGGATAGATTTTTTATTAGCCTAGTTAGGAGAAATTAGTAACCCTTATAAATATGACAAAAAGAGATCACTTCAATAAACTAATAATGATGTTTTTTTTGGAATTGGAGGCTTTTGATTCCTCCTGACTATGCCACGAAACCTACTCCTTCCACAATTATAGTAGGTGTGTGTGTTTCGTGGCAATATTTGAAGGACTCGTTTACCTTCAATTTTCTGACTACATCACAGGTTCCCTTAACAGAAATATCCATGCAGGTTAATTAAGGGGAAATTATCTTGTTGGTGAATTGGAAGGTCTACTGATTCCTCCTAACAATGCCAGAAAACACACACCTTCAATGGTACTGATAAGGAATCTGTTTGGTCGTGGCATAGTTTGGAGGAATCAGAGACCTTCAAATTCACCAACAAAAGAATCTCCCTTTAATTCGTATATATCAGTTTTTAATCTCTTCACAAAAAACTCTGTCGATAAAGTAATATAAAATAGAAAAAAAAACAAAAAAAACATGACCTTAAGAGAATTAACCCTATATTGGCAAATTGGAGCCTACATGTTCCTCCAAACTTTGCTTTAAGGGGGTGCGGGAATAGGGGGACAGGCTTGGGGGGGGGGGGTTTGGGTGGGTCGGGGGGTTTTGGGGGGTGCGGAGTATGGGGACAGGCTTGGGGGGGAGGGGGTTAGGGGGGTGCGGGAATAGGTTACATGCAGGCTTTCTACCCACCCCAAGCCTGTCCCCCTATTCCCGCACCCCCCCCCCCAAAGCCTGTCCCCATACTCCCGCACCCCCTTAAAATGTACATACACTATATAATCTCATAGGGAGGAATTCTATTTAGTGGCATAATATGGAAGAATCAGCAACCTTCCAGAATTTTACCACAGCCTCTTCTTCCCCTTAATTAAAGTTACCTCATTATGTGCTGACAAAAAAAAAAATAGTATGTTTAATTAATTTCGGCCTGTGATGTTGTGGGCTAAATTTGTAGTTCCTTCAAATATTACCATGAAACAGACTCACTCAGTATAATTTAAGTTGTATGACACATTTTGGATAAAGCAGTAGCCCACAACTACTCGCTGTCTAAGGGGGAATAATTATAGTGTTGGTGAATCTGGAGTAACTGATGATTTCTCCAAACTATTCCAAGCAACAGAACTCCATTATTTTTGTTCATCTGGTCCTGTTTCTTGGCATACTTTGGAGGAATCAAGGCGCTGCAATGTAACAAAAGTTAATTACCCACTTAATTAAGGGAGCCTGTGTGTGATGTAGTCAGAAAATTGGAGATAAATGAGTCCTTCAGATATTGCCACGAAACACGCATACCTATATGGAAGGAGCTTGTTTCGTGGCATTGTCAGGAGGAATCAGAAGCCTCCAATTTTCATACACGATCACAGGGGTCCTTAAAAGGGGTTATTCATTGATAAAAATAACTGCTTATACTATATTTCACACAACATGGAAATTATAGTAAAATGACACAAACCCAGCAGAAATAATTACAATATTAACTGAGGTATGTGTTTTCTTATCACATGATTTACACCTACTTCCTTATCACATGATTTACACCTACTTCATTAACACATACTTTACACCTCTTCCTTATCACATGATTTACACCTATTTCATTAACACATACTTTATACCTCTTCCTTATCACATGATTTACACCTCTTCCTTATCACATGATTTACACCTGCCCTATTAGCAAAGGTAAAACACGTGTCTACCTGATAATTGACGACATGGGGTTTATTTCCTGCCAGATACCGCTAGTTTGTTGGTCTTTGATGATATAAACTAATATATACATTATTTTAACACTAAACATTTCAATACAATAACAATAATACTAATACTACTAATACTAATAATAATAATGCAATTTTTTTCCTTGGCTCCATATTTATTATTTTTTGAAGTTCCACATACTCTTATTTAAATATGTAAAATCATATTATTTATTTTCCTGAGACGTGTTAAGACATTTGATCCTGTTTCCTGATATACTTTGGAGGAATCAAGTCGCTCCAAAGTAGGAAAAAGTGTACTATCCCCTTAACTATTTACGAACTGTGTAATTTGGGAGAAAAATTGAACAACTGGCTCTTAATTAATGATGATTATAGTGTACTCAAAATTAACTGAATGAAGGAGAGACTTTGTAACAAGATTAATGATAAGAAAAAGTATATTAGCATTAATTCTCCTTCATCCCTGTAGTTTTTTTTTTTTTTTTACAGTAAACAGATAAGGTAAGGAGACTAAACCACGTGTCTCCCAAAATGTTCAAGGAATAGTGAGCTCAAGTGTACACGGGTTTAAGGGTGAGTGTCGTGTGTACACTTGCAGTCATAAATAATCATCAACCAGCCTTTAAGGGGGTAATTCACTTTTGTTACATTGGAGTGCCTTGATTCCTCCAAAGTAAGCCAGGAAACAAGACCAGATGGACAAAAATAATGGTGTTCTGTTGCTTGGAATATTTTGGAGGAATAAGTTGCTCCAGATTTACCAACACTGTATTACATTGGAGTGCCTTGATTCCTCCAAAGTATGCCAGGAAACAAGACCAGATGAACAAAAATAATAATGGTGTTCTGTCGCTTGGAATAGTTTAGAGGAATCAGTTGCTCCAGATTTACCAACACAAAATTTCCCCCCCCTTAACCTCATTCATCTGGCTCACCTCTTTACGTGCTATAGATCACACTCACCTTGCCTTTCTCTCCATCTTCCCACTCACCCTTCATGTCGGACTAAACATTTATATTCCCACCTTGGCTCTCACTCCACTCCACTCCACTGTGTGATTTTGTAACGGGAGAGGTGCTGTACAGATAAGAAGGAAGAGAGAGTAGTGAAGAGAGTGGGGAAAAGAAGAGTAGTGAAGAGTGGGGAAAAGAAGAGTAGTGAAGAGAGAGGGAAAAGGACGAGTAGTGAAGAGAGAGAGGGGAAAAGAAGAGTAGTGAAGAGAGAGAGATGGGAAAAGAAGAGTAGTGTAGAGAGAGGGGAAATAGAGAGTAGTGAAGAGAGAGGGGAAAAGAAGAGTAGTGAAGAGAGAGAGAGGGGAAAAGAAGAGTAGTGAAGAGAGAGAGGGGAAAAGAAGAGTAGTGAAGAGAGAGAGAGGGGAAAAGAAGAGTAGTGACGAGAGCGAGGGGGAAAAGAAGAGTAGTGACGAGAGAGAGGGGAAAAGAAGAGTAGTGAAGAGAGAGAGAGGGAAAAGAAGAGTAGTGGACGAGAGAGGGGAAAAGAAGAGTAGTGAAGAGAGAGAGAGGGGAAAAGAAGAGTAGTGAAGAGAGAGAGAGGGGAAAAGAAGAGTAGTGAAGAGAGAGAGAGAGGAAAAGAAGAGTAGTGAAGAGAGAGAGGGGAAAAGAAAAGTAGTGAAGAGAGAGGGGAAAAGAAGACTAGTGAAGAGAGAGAGAGGGGAAAAGAAGACTAGTGAAGAGAGAGAGAGGGGAAAAGAAGAGTAGTGAAGTGAGGGGGGAAAAAAAGAGTAGTGAAGAGAGAGAGGGGAAAAGAAGAGTAGTGACGAGAGAGAGGGGAAAAGAAGAGTAGTGAAGAGAGAGAGAGGGGAAAAGAAGAGTTGGTTATATTGTTATTAGTACCTCAGCGACTCCAGGGATGAAAAAAGGAATGAACTCAGAAAGAAAAAAACAAATAAATAGCAGAGATAGGGACAAAATACCCGGATAAAATGAATCACACTCACATTCCTATCCCTTCCAAGCAAGCCCATTAATTAATAAGGTTTTTAGCTCATCACCCTTCCTCCTGTAGTTCTCGGATGGATACACGACTTTCTTTCAGCCTTGATTAAAGAAAGTTGCTGGTGATAATACAGGACGAAAGTTTTTGAGATATTAATTACATCCGGATCCGGCTCCAAAAAAAATGCGCCGAAATTATATCGTCACATTGAACCAACATAGAAATGGGAAAAGATGTAAATAAAAAGATGGATATAAAAGAAAGTGAAGCCACAGTAAAAGAAGGTGAAGAAGAGTTAAGGGGGTGTGAGAATAGGGGGACAGGCTTTTTTTTTTTGGGGGGGGGGGTTTAGGGGGGTGTGGGAGTAGGGGGACAGGCTTTGGGGGGGGGGGGGTTAGGGGTGTGTGGGAGTAGGGGGACAGGCTTGGTGGGGGGGGTTGGGGTTAGGGGATTGCGGGAATAGAGGACAGGCTTTCTACCCCTCCCCCAAGCCTGTCCCCCCTATTCCCGCACCCCCCCCCCCCAGTCCCCCCCCCCCAAGCCTGTCCCCTACTGCCTCACCCCCTTAAGGAATATATCAACAAAGGGATAAAGGGGAGTGAAGTCTCTGCCACCTCCACATCCTTTGCCAAGAGTGGGTGGCCACACAACACCACACAAATGGGTATAGGCTGTACAATGTGTATAGAGGGCTTCGTGTGGCGCCCATCTTTACCTTTACCTCTCTCTCTCTCTCTTTCTCTCTCTCTCTCTCTCTATCTCTCTCTCTCTCTCTCTCTCCCTCTCTCTCTCTCTCTCTCTCTCTCTCTCTCTCTCTCTCTCTCTCTCTCTCTCTCTCTCTCTCTCTCTCTCTCTCTCTCTCTCTCTCTCTCTCTCTCTCTCTCTCTCTCTCTCTCTCTCTCTCTCATACAATAGACATATGCAACACACGTTATGCACAGTACTACAATTGTCGCCACTCCCCCATTAAACACTCCAGATTTGTATTCCCTACATTTCATTATTTCATCTAAGCCTCCAACGATGCTATAGTTTCTCTCAAAAATCATGTGTAAACAAGATTTCTACAATTCACAGACCAAAAGTGTGAGATTGGCACGAGTTGTAAACCAAACTGTTTACACCAAGTATTTAGAATCAACACTTTGGGTACACACACACACACACACACCCACACCCACAAACACACACACACACATACACACACACACACACGCCAAATAGTCGTGACTGGCGTAACTCAACAGTACACATGCAAGGAAGCGTTCCAGACCCCTTCCCTATTCCAGTACTTTAAGTAAACACAGGGTTGGTATCATGCGTAGGGGTAAAAATGTGGTAATTATGGAGGTGCTGTAAGGTAAAGTAGGAGGTGTGTGGGGGTGGGGGACGCTTAAACACACCCTGCCTTTTGGCGTATAAATTATGTCAAGTGTAATTATGGTAAAATATTGCAAGCCCCCAGAAAAAACGAACGGGGGTGTGTATAGGTTTCATCTTATTAGTGATTCCTTTACGGCAACAACACTATTTCTGTCTGTGATTTGTATGGTAACGTTAGACTTTGTGGTTGAGTTATACCTACAGTGTTGATCTTTGGTGATCTTTTATATCTTGGAACAAAATTACCTGACTACCTTCAAAATAATGTGACCTTAGATACACATTTTGTTGAGATTCTAGTATTTATAAGTTGCAGTTGAGTACTGTACCAAGTTGTGAACATTGTTTTTGTATTTTGTCTTGGATCTCATTACATTTACTAAAATATTGGCCAATAAATTATTAAGTGAGGGAACCTGTACATTTTCGCCATGTTAAAAGAATAGACTGTAGTTGGTAAGTTAGTTAGTTAGTTAGTTAGTTAGTTAGTTAGTTAGTATGTTGGATCTGGAGGTTAGGTAGTTGGTTAGTAATTTAGTAATGAAGTGTGTTAAATAGATACGGTATATAACTGTTTAATAGTTATTAGTTAGCTGGTTAGTTAGTTAGTTAGTTAGTTAGTTAGGTACTGTACTTAGTTATTAGTTAGTGTTTTAGTTAGCAAGCAAGCAGGTATACAAGTTAATCAGTCGAAGAGCTAGCAAGTTTACTAGCTAATTAAATTACCTATTATAGTCTTACACATACAGAGACACCAGAATAATAATAATACCTCCTTTATCTCAAAAAATACACAGATAACCCATGAAGTTAATGATATTTTTTCTGGCAATTTTCTGATGATTATCCCACCGAAAAAAAAAAAAAAAAAAAAAAAAAAAAAAAATGTTGTTTTCGAGAGGCACGCAACACGCATCCTCTCTATAATAAATATTCCCTCCAGACAGACAAACGATTGGACATTTTTACCACATAATTTCAGAGGTGTCAGGTCCGGGGAATATTTATTATTGATTTTCATTTTTCCACATAATTGAATACACGATGAAGATGAGTGATGTGGTAACCTTCGCTGGCTGGCTGGTGTCATGGCAAAGCTCTCTCTCTCTCTCTCACTCTCTCTCTTTCTTTTTTTTCGCTCTCTCTCTTTTTTTCTCTCTCACACACACACACACACACACACTCACTCAACTCACTCACTCACTCACTCACTCACTCACTCACTCACTCTCGCTCTCTCTCTCTCGCTCTCTCTCTCTCGCTTTCTCTCTCGCTCTCGCTCTCGCTCTCGCTCTCTCTCTCGCTCTCTCTCTCTCTCTCTCTCTCTCTCTCTTCTCTCTCTCTCTCTCTCTACTAACACTGTCACTTAAGTATATGATTATTAACTTTTAAGGGAAATTTCTTTTATTGGTAAATTGGAAAGTCTCTGATTCCTCCAAACCATGCCATGAAACAGATCCCTCATAAGTATAGTATCGTTGAGGGGTTTGTCTGTGTTCTGGGATAGTTAGGAGGAATCAGTAGCCTTCCAATTCACCAACAAAATAATTCCTTCTTTAAACAGCGGATTAATATTTTTTGAATTTGTTTAATTACTGTATATTTCTGTAACTTTTCTAACTAAAGCCACAGTTGGTATCTTCGGCGTCTGAGAGAATCACTACTCACGTCTAAAATAATTCTAAAACTCAATCATATATAAAGAAATAAATAGAAAGAAAAAATATATAAAGAAATAAATAGAAAGAAAAAATATATAAAGAAATAAATAGGAAGAAAAATAAATAATAAATAAATAAATAAATAAATAAATAAATAAAAAGAAAAAATATAAAGAAATAAATAGAAAGAAAAAATATATAAAGAATTAAATAAAAAGAAAAAATATATATAAAGAAATAAATGGAAATGAGGCTAGAAATAGACAAAATGGAATTCAGAGACGTAATAATTAATGGAAAGACTTAAAAGGGATAGTACACTTTTGAGTACATTATTTTAAGAGCTTTGATTCCTCCACAGTATGCCAGGAAACAGGAGGGGATTAACAAAAAATAATGGTGAACTGCTTGTTGCTTGGAATAGTTTGGAGGAATCAGTTGCTCCAAAACTAATTTAGGATTTGAAAAGAGTAGTAATGGTATAGGGGATTTGAAGAGAGAGAGAGAGAGAGAGAGAGAGAGAGAGAGAGAGAGAGAGAGAGAGAGAATGAGGAAGTCAGTAGGTGCATCAGTCAGAGAAAGTTAGAGAGAGAGAAAGAGAGAGAGAGAGAGAGAGGGGGGAGGGGGGGGGGTGATGGAAAGAGGGGTTAGGTTAGAGAGAGAGAGAGACAGATGGAGAGAATGAGGAAGTCGGTAGATGCGTCAGTCAGAGAGAGAGAGAGAGAGAGAGAGAGAGAGAGAGAGAGAGAGAGAGAGAGAGGAAGTCGGTAGGTGCGTCAGTCAGAGAGAGAGAGAGAGAGAGAGAGAGAGAGAGTCGGTAGGTGCGTCAGTCAGAGAGAGAGAGAGAGAGAGAGAGAGAGAGAGAGAGAGAGAGAGAGAGAGAGAGTTGGCTGCTTCAGGGAGGGATGGGGGTGGTGTATAGCCAACTACTGTAGGAAGGCAGTAAGGCGCGCCTCCTGCCTGACCTTACCTAATGCATCCTTCCTTTACTCCTCAGCCTCCTCCTCCTCTCTCTCTCTCTGTCTCTCTCTCTCTTAAGTTGCTTTCCTTCCCATCCCTTCTACTTTCCTACCTTCCTTTCCCCTTCTTCCTCCTCCTCCTCCTCCTCCTCTCTCTCTCTCTCTCTCTCTCTCAAGTTACCTTCCTTCCCATTCCTCCTACTTTCCTCCCTTCCTCTCCTCCTCCTCCTCCTCCTCTCTCTCTCTCTCTCTCTCTCTCTCTCTCTCTCTCTCTCTCTCTCTCTCTCTCTCTCTCTCTCTCTCTCTCTCTCTCTCTCTCTCTCTCTCTCTCTCTCTTAAGTTACCTTCCTTCCAGTCCCTCCTACTTTTCTTCCATTATTTCCCTCCTGCTCTCCATTCCTTCATTCCTCTCCATTCCCTGACCTTCCTCACTCACTTCCTCTCGTCTTCTCTCACTCCCCTCCCTCCCTCCCTCCCTCTCTGCTAACCATACCCCTTCCTCCCTCCCTCCCTCCTTCCTTCCTTTCCCTTCCTTCTTCCTACCCTTCCCCTCCAGACGTGTCGGGTCACTCACCCCCAACTCTATCAAGCTTATCGCCCCCCACATTAATCATGACCTCTCTCTCTCTCTCTCTCTCTCTCTCTCTCTCTCTCTCTCTCTCTCTCTCTCTCTCTCCTCCATCTTTATATGTCACAAGATGCAGGGTTAATTAATGAGAGCAATGAGTGTTTATTATTATTATTATTATTATTATTATTATATCATGAATCAATCCACTGCATGCTAATCCTGTATCGCTGAGAGATTTTGACAGAAATTATAATAACTTAAGACGTTTGTATACATGGATCAACACACACACACACACACACACACACACACATTAATCAACCTGACAGCTCACACGCACACAACACCATTACGGGACCTGTGATGTCAGGAAAACTGGAGAATAACGATGCCTTTAAACTATTCAACAAAACAACACGTGCACTGAGGAGGTGTGCTTCGTTGTGCAGTTTAGAGGACTCAGTAAACAGCCTCTTTATAATATCGTCTACAATAACACACACACACACAACCCTGAATCACGGGGTTGTTCGGCCAGACAGCTTGAGGAACTTCAACAACAACAACAACCCTGAATCAGAATTATTAACGTTGGAATATTTTTGGACCAGTAGGTAGGTAGGTGGGTTTCAGGTTTCTCCAGTCTATGCTACAAAACAAAACTCCTACTCGTATAGCGTATACTGAGATCATCTGTTTTGTGGCAAAGGTTGGAGGAAGCTGTTGTCCTTATAAAATAAACTCCCCAACAATAGATATACAAATTGATATACAGTACATAAGGCTTGATTCAAATGACTACAGGTTGAAGGACGGAGGAATTAAGAGTTAAGGGGAGATGCTTTTGTTGGCACGACAGAATATGGACACGGAACACCAACCCCAGATGCAGCAGCCAAAGAGTATGACTACGATAAGGAGGGACGAGACTGCATGTATTCCTCAAGGGATAAGTGTTGTTCATTTTTCTGTGATAGTTGGAAGGAATATAGCCAAGCAAGAAGGTGGTTGGAAGTTACTGTATTATGGGAATTATCTGTCGTTGACGATTTTGAGTGCGACTGATTCCTGCAAACTATATGCTGGGAAACAGACCATTTTGTTTGGCATAATGTGGGGGAATCATTTGTCCTCATTATTGCATTCCAACTCTGATTATAAGTTAGGTTAAGTTGTGTGGAGGGAGGTCAGGTTAAGTTAGGTTGTGTGGAGGTCAGGTTAGGTTAGGTTGTGTGGAGGAGGAGGAGGAGGTAGAATGTGCAGGTTAGTTAAGTTGGTTAGGATAGGTTATGTGTAGGAGGAGGTTAGGTCAGATTGGGTTAGGTTGTGTGGAGAATGAAGGAGGATGCTCGGTCAAGTTAGGTTAGGTTGTGTAGAGGAGGAATACAAAGTAATACAAAGGAAGTACAGGCAACAGGAGGCCCATAGTGGCCTTTTACGAGGTTACCTGTTTAACTACGTTAATCTAGACTAGAGGAAGTGGAGGTTAGGTTAAGTTGTGTTGAGAAAGTACAAAGTGGAGATTAGTTAGGTTAGGTAAGCTGTGTGGAGGAGGAGGTTAGGTAGGTTATGCTATGCTAGGTTGTATTGAGTAAGTACAAAGTGGAGGTTAGTTAGGTTAGGTTAGGTTAGGTTGTATTGAGTAAGTACAAAGTGGAGGTTAGTTGGTTAGGTTAGGCTGTGTGGAGGAGGAGATTAGGTTAGATTAGTATTGAGAAAGTACAAAGTAGAGGTTATTAGTTAGGTTAGGTTAGACTGTGTGGAGGAGGAGGTGGTATAGGGGGGAGGTGGTGCATGCATGGAGGTAGAGGTTCCGTGATCAGTTGCAGTTTCGCCCCTCTGAGTTACGAGATAGCTCCTGGCTCGTACTTAATGATTTCGCTATTTAGGTAGTGGGAGGGAAGGGAGGAACGACGCGAAGCTATTCTTAGTCTATCATTCACCCGGTTTAGTGGCCAAAAAGACTCAGCTAATTATCAGTTGCCTTCTTAACAGCCACCACTATTCATTCTCCACCTGGACAGTATGTGAGGAATTTTTTCTTGTCTTTTTTTCCTATCTTGTTTTTTTATATTTTTTCCCATGATCAATTTAATATTACGCACAGGTATATATTTTACATTGTTTCTGGATTTTGGAATATATATTATAAATTTAATATCTAACCCATGTCTGGAGATAATTATACATATTTCTTCACCTGGTAATATATTAATTTTCTGATCATGTATAAGAATTAATTATATCCTAAGGTTCAATACTATTTCTTTTATTCTATGAACTATTGCTTAAGTCCTAAAGCAGAGGCCTAGAGTCCTAGACTAACACCAAGCGATTTTAAATGATAAAAAGAAACTCTAGTCGTCCAAACATCACGAATTTGTAAGATAAATATCTGTAATATAATTATAACTGCATAACAGAAGCACATACACGAAATAAACAGGAATTTTATAATTGCTGAGAAATCCCAGGCCACATTTGTACTGCACCAAACATACAGATAGATTAGTAGAGAAATTATGTAACTTCCACACAATATGATAATACACCCATGTCATAACACGTGAGACAAACAGAACTGATAGATAAATATATATTCCCTATTTCGAAAACAATGCATAAAATTGGTTCACTCAATAAAAAATAGCCTGTATTTTCTTGTTGCAAAATTAGTGATAATCCTGATACAGCATTACAGTTAAGGGGAGAGTATACCTTTCGTACATTAGAGCACCATGGTTCCTCAAACTATGCCACGAAACAGAGTCAGAATAAGATTAATAATGGTGGTCTGTTGCTTGGAATAGTTTGAAGGAATCACTTGCTCCAGCTTTACCAACACTGTACTTAATTAAGGGGGGAAGTTTTGTGTTGGTAAATTTGGAGTAACTGAATCCTCAAAACTATTCCAAGCAACAGAACACCATTATTTTTGCTCCTCTTCAGGTCCTGTTTCCTGGCATACTTTGGAGGAGTCAAGGCACTCCAATGTATAAAAAAAAAAAAAAAAAAAAAAAAAAAAAAAAAAAAAAAATTACCACCTTAAGGGACCTGCCAATAATGTTGTCTACAAATTGGTGACGACTGATTCCTCCAAACTGTACCACCAAACAACACCTACACTACGCTAATCTGTTGCCTGGTGTGTTTTGGAGGAATACGTTGCCTCCAATTCGTCTACATCACAGTCATGCAGGTCTCTGTGAGTGGTAGTCTCTTGGAGGGCTACTGATTCCTCCAAACCATGCCACAAAACAGATCACTATTACTCATGGATGGACCTGTTATCTGGTATAGTTAGAGAGAATCAATAGCCTTCAAATTTAACCACAAGAGATTATAATTATACCCCTTTGTAATGAATCTACACACACACACACACACACACACACACACACACACACACACACACACACACACACACCTGCATAACAATATTGCTATAAAAAATGTTATAGACAATGGAAACTTGTGTTGTTATCTGTTGTCATCTACTGTTATCTTTTATCAACTCACTCCTACTTTTATACTAGTTTCCTCGGGTTATGGGGTGATGACCTCTGTGTGTGTGTATATGTGTGTGTGTATGTGTGAATATTTAACTATCTAGGTGACCAAATCCTGAAAGACGAGTCTGACTATGACACCGTCATTTAATACTACTACTTCTACTACTACTACTACTACTACTACTAATAATAATAATAATAATAATAATAATAAAATACTACTACTACTACTACTACTACTACTACTACTATTAATAATAATAATAATAATAATAATAATAATAAACTCAACTCTCCATAAACTGTACAGCTGCATGGATCTGTACCTTATTGATGTGTTTACTTATGTCAATGAAAGATATGCAGCTGTAAAAATCGTACACATATATACTCTTTTTAACGGGATCCGGGCAACAGATTCATCCAAACGGAGGCACGAAACAACATAATAATCTAGAGTTAATCTGTTACGGGACATGTTTTGGAGGAATCAGAAGTCTCCTAGTACACAGGCCACACCACATACAGTTCATCCTTTACTTAATTAATGTTGGGGGAAAAAGATGATGAAATAAATTTTAAGATTGACATTTTAGTTACGGGTATTAATGCATGGCTGAAACACGTGCTGCTATATAACTCAAACCTCTACTATAGCTAAATTAATGTAGGCACACCTGTGGAGCTTAATACACACACACACACACACACACACACAAACAGCTAAGTGTAGTACTGGTTCAATCAGGTTCACACACATTGACATATTAATTCATACAGCAGGTTTACACACACACACACACACACACACACACACACACAGATATATACAGTATACATACATACTTATTTAAGCATACAAACATTTACATTAGTGATCCCTGTTGAGATTACATACAGCACACAGGTATAATAAAAAATATATAAAAAAAAAATAATAAAAAAAAAAAAAACACACACACACACACAGGGTCCCCGCGTGCAAGGAAAGGTTTACTTGCGTCTAATAAGGGTTTTCTGGCACAAATATTACACTTTACCACCGATAATAAATTCCCCTTTAAAGGCAATAGGCAAACAAAACCTGTGTTTAGATATTGTGAATTATTCTGGCACTTCTCTTTTGAGTTGCACGCATTTGGAGGGAGTGAAGGTAAGGGTGCGAGGAAAGGGAGGCTTGGGAAAGTAGGAGAAATGTAGAGAGGAAGTGGAAGAAATTTTTAGAGAGGGAAGGGAGACTTAAAGAGGGAAGGGGACTTAAAGAGGTAGGGAAAGCATAGAGAGGGAGTGGAGGAAAGGTTTAAAGAGGGAAGGGAGACTTAAAGAGGTAGGGAATAGATGGAGAGGGAGTGAAGGAAAGGTTTAAAGAGGGAAGGGAAGCTTAAAGAGGTAGGGAAAACAGAGAGGGAGTGGAGGTTTAAAGAGGGAAGGGAGGCTTAGAGAAGTAGGGAGTCCATAGAGAAGAGTGGAAGAAAGGTTTAAAGAAGGAAGGGAATTGATGGAGAGAATGAAGGAAATGTTAAGAGAGGGAAGGGAGGCTTAAAGAGGTAGGGAATAGATGGAGAGGGAATGAAGGAAATTTTTAGAGAGGTATTGGGAGAGAGCAGGGAGTGGAGGGAATTCGTCAAAAGGAAGAGGATTAGTTAGGGAGTTTTAGAACGGAAGGTAAGACGCAGAGAGAGTGAAGTGAAGGGAGAGGAGGAATGGTTCTGATAAAAGGGTACCATAGCCTAGGGAGGGAATGGAGGGAAATCTTAGAGGTCTAATTGAAGGACTACTGATTCCTCCAATCTATGCCAGAAATAAAAATAGAGTGCCTCAGTAAACAGTATAAGTAGTGGATCTATTCTACTTTACATACTTGAACTTTAGTATGTGCTAAAGTGATAATCATTTTCTTTGGTATAATATTTAGAGAGAACGAAAACTTTTGTTGGGTAACTAAATATAAGACCTGTCAACGGATTAATATTTTTTTTTTTTTCTATAAAGTCATTGGCACTCTAAAATTTAACATACCGGTATATCAAATTAAAAACCTACAAAGAATTAATATAAACCCCAGTCTTAGAACACGTAACCTACTAAATATATAAAATGAAATGCTGATAAATAATTAAACAGACTCACAAACTAATGATAATAATTGTATCGTACATACATGGTGTTCATAGATTATCTGAACATATTGTATGGTATGAACACGTCAAGTTGTTCAGATAAAATGTGGATTATGTTATATAGTTGAATTGGAGAGTTTCCGATTTCTTCAAACTATGACAAGAAACAGCCCATACTTCATTATTATGATTATGGAAATTATTTATAGCATAGTTTGGAGGAATCAGTACCTTTCAATAGACAGGGGTCTGCGCCCCCTCACAGGCCACCTCATTAAAAGCTTCATTAACTCATGCCCAAGGAAAAGTATCTTAAGGCCAAGACAAAATTAATTAAGGATTCTTTCGGGAAGAATCTGAAGCATCTTATATATACATATATATATATATATATATATATATATAATGTTTGTTCGGCGTTTTCTCCGCAATTACTGAAAATATCTAACTAAATATTGACACAACCGTAAAATCAATATTGGAAAATGTGAGACAGTTTTAGATTTTTCAATGTTAACCAGGTCAGCTTGATTATAAAATATTGCGCAATTGGTTACAACAATTTTTAGAAAATTATACATAATGAGAGAGAGAGAGAGAGAGAGAGAGAGAGAGAGAGAGAGAGAGAGAGAGAGAGAGTGTGTACGACAATTTTCAAATGTGAGTGAATTAATGAGTTACTGGTAATGGATTTTACGCTTTCAACACAATGCATTACAAAAGGACAACTAATTATTTATTTATAATTGATATTGCGATGCAAAGACAACCAATTGTTCTTTCCACCACACAATAAAAAAGAAATATAAAAGAAAACAGTTCTCCACAGCAACGAAAAAGTATCTTATTACTGGGATACATAAAAGTATGCAAAAAAAAAAAAAAAAAAAAAAAAAAAAAAATAATAATAATAAAATATTTTTATAATACGCTCTCTCTCTCTCTCTCTCTGTTACAGTTTATCATCACCAATTTCTTTTCCCAGTGTGCCTAATAATTCTGACATCCCGGGCTGTAACTTGAGCCTTTACATCCGCACACCACAAGGAACTCAATTTATCTGCCCTCTTTCTACTTATCTCTCTTTTTTATTTCTACCGTTATGCTTCCCTTATATTTCTTTGTCTCTGCATATACCTGTCTTTTTTTCCAATCTATATCTCTCTCTTTTATCATATCTCATTCTATACCTATTTACTTCTATCTCTCTCTGTCTCTATATCTTTCTCTCTTTCTTCCTTTTATCTCCCTTAATTAGATAGATAGATAGATAAAGATTTAGATATATGGTACAAACATCCCTTCTTTGTCATTGTATCAAGGTGGTCAAACTACACCGGTTTCAACTGAGGTCGTGAAGGGTACAGAGAATTCAAGTGGGCTTATGTATGTATGAATGAATTTATGAATGTATGTATGTATGTATGCATGTATGCGGGCCTCCCTGACTTTAACCACACCACTACCACTATCACATGCCACATTCCCTCCCCTTCTCACCCAATGCCACATCACATCACATCCCTCTTTCCTTCCTTAGGCTACATCACTTCACATCATATTCCTTACCTCACTCTCTCAGATCACCACATCCCTCCCTCCCTCCCTCTCTCTCAAAACCACATCACATCACATCCCTCTTTCCTTCCTTAGGCTACATCGCTTCACATCATATTCCTTACCTCACTCACTCAGATCACCACATCCCTCATTCCCCCCTTCTCACCCAATGCCACATCACATCACATCCCTCTTTCCTTCCTTAGGCTACATCACTTCACATCATATTCCTTACCTCACTCACTCAGATCACCACATCCCTCATTCCCTCCCTCTCTCTCAAAACCACATCACATTACATCCCTCTTTCCTTCCTTAGGCTACATCACTTCACATCATATCCCTTACTCACTCCCTCAGATCACCACATCCCTCCCTCCCTTTCTCCCAATTCTACATAACATCACTCCCTCTTTCCCTCCTTACATCACTTCACAACACATCCCTTACTCACTCCCTCAGATCACCACATCCCTCCCTCCCTCCCAAAATCACATCACATCACATCGCATCCCATACTCACTCCCTCTGTACACCACATCACCAAATCCCTCAACACCACATCACATCCCTCCCTCCCTCTCTCTCCCAAAACCACGCCACATCACAACCCTCCCTTCCTCTCCCACTCCCTCTCTTCCTCCCAACACCACACCATCATAATAATAAAATGACATCCAACTCTCCCTGTCCCTTTTTTCCTCCATGTACACAAAGATATTTTTTAGGACACGTTATTCTTTTAAGGGGGTATATAGCACATTGTTTTGGGTGGTAAATCTGGAGCAAATGATTCCCCCCAAACTATTCCAGGCAACAGGATACCATTGTTTTTCTTGATCTGGGTCTGTTTCCTGGCCAACTTTGGAGTAATCAAGCCGCTCCAATCTATCAAAAGTATACTGTCCCCTTAAGTCACGGGGGGTGGAGGTCGCAGAAAAGAACATCCCCCTCCCCCCCCCCCTAAGTCACGGAGGGAGGAGGTCGTAGAAAAGAAATCCCCCCTCCCCCCCCCCCTACACACACACACACACATACCGTACTATAAACATGAACCCGTTGTGGTTGTTTATTTCAATTTTGCACACGACATCTTAAGAAGTTACAATACGGGGTTTTAGGACACACACACACACACACGATGCTGAATGATGATTTTGATGGATGTATGATTAGCTGCTGAGAGAGAGAGAGAGAGAGAGAGAGAGAGAGCATCAGCCTCCCTCAGCCAGCCAGGTCAACCCAGTCTCGTTTGAGCAGTTTCAGAGTAAGGAGGTGCGGTGATGGGTGGTGGTGGTAGTGGTGGTTCTCGCTCTCACTCTCTCTCTCTCTCTCTGGTTCACTTCAGGAAATATCACATTGTTGGATAAATGAATCCTTTGAGTATCTCCATGGCTAAACCGAATCGACTTGTGTTACCCAAAATAAAGTGAAAACACGGGGAACTGATAAAGACTCATATGTGTTAAAAAGGTCATAATTTATAAAGCTACCAGTGACAGTGGTTTTACTCTTTCAATTACTGTTCTCTGGTGTTAGTCACGGTAATATCAGTAAGGTACAAAGCATGACTCTTAGCCTTTATTTACACATAGTAGACTACACTTTTTCAATTGTCCCTCCTTTCCTTCTTTTTCCTTTGTGCTTCCTATCCTACATTTTTCTATTTCCTTCTTTCATCTGTGGCATAATAATAATAATAATGTCTCTCTGGCTTAGAACAGACTACTAACTTATTTCTGTATATTCATGGCCTTTAAAGTTAGCACACACACACACACTCTAACTTAAAAGACAAATGCACTGTGAAAAAAAAACCACCCTGCATCGAGAATTTTGTTGCATAGATATTTCATCATTGTTGCACTTATTTTTTTTTTATCACCTATGCACGTGTCATATCTACATAACATTAATCACTGCCTTAGCATCACTTCTTTTCATAACCATAATATTCTTCTTTAAAAAATCCTCATTGCCCGTATCTTACCCTCACATAGCACTTTATCTTATTTTATCGACATCCTAAGTATATTATAATCATACGCAATTTTCTTTATATTATCGTCATTACACGTATCTTACCTTTATCACCAAAAGTAAATGTTATAATCATCTAAATATAATTGCACAGAGAGAGAGAGAGAGAGAGAGAGAGAGAGAGAGAGAGAGAGAGAGAGAGAGAGAGAGAGAGAGAGAGAGATGGAGATTAATTAAGGGAGAGACAGAGAAAGAGACAAAAGGGGGAAAGAGAGAGAGAGAAGAGAATTTCAAAAGAGTAAAAGCTAGTTAAGACAAGAGTCCTTCACCTGTCATTGAGTATCCAGGTGAGAGCTGTTGTATGTATGTATGTATGTATGTGTACTGATATACTGTCCTCTCTCTCTCTCTCTCTCTCTCTCTCTCTCTCTCTCTCTCTCTCTCTCTCTCTCCGTTTTATTCGTCACTCTGTAATATATAAGTGCATGTATGTAATGATTGTGTTTAAAGTATTGTATAATGTGTGTTTAATATAAAGGGATATATACTTTATGCTCACTCTGTATATCACTTCATGTATATATTGGTTGTGTATGAAGTATTGTGTAACATGTTTAAAATAAGGGAAAAAAAATACTCTATGCTCACTCTGTATATATAGCATTGTGTGTAATTGCTATGTGTCCGATTTGTTGGCATTAGGTAAACATTTTCTTAGTACTACATGACATTACTGACTGACTGACTGACTGACTGACTGACTGACTGACTGTTCCTCCTGCCAACCCTAAATCTAAGGGGGAAGTTTTGTGTTGATAATTCTGGAGCAACTGAATACTCCAGACTATTCCAAGCAACAGAACACCATTATTTTTGCTCTTCTGGTCCTGTTTCCTGGCACACTTTGGAAGAATCGAGGAGCTCCAATTTAACAAAAGCAAATTACCCCTTTAAGGCGAGATTCTTTTTTTGTTGGTAAATTGGAGGGCTACTGATTCCTCCTAACTATGCCAGGAAACAGGACCAGATGAACAAAAATAATGGTGTTCTGTTGCCTGGAATAGTTTGGAGGATTCAGTTGATCCAGATTTATCAACACAAAACTTCCCCCTTAACGCACGCCTTATTATCTAGAGTTCGGGTACCTACATACATACAAGCGACACAACTCCGATCATCATACCAATTTGAGACCAAAATAAAATACTCCCCAAAGCAGCTAAGTGTTATAGATGGGAGACTTTACTTATTCAGGCTACGTATGGCTCCATCTTGGGCTCCATTAAAGGTCGCGGTCAGTCCCAGTCACTCGTGGAATTGCTAACAACCCTGACCAGACCTAACCTGACCTGACTTGAATTGGTCGGACCTTACCTAATCTATTCCAACTTGAATTGACCGGTACTGGTTTGACATGACCCAACTTGAATTGACCGGGTCTGGTTTGACCTGCCATAATTTGAATTGACCGGGCCTGACTTGATCTGATCCAACCCTACCTGACCTGCCATGACTTGAAATGATCCGTCCTGACCTGACCTAAATTAACCCTACCTGACTCGATCTGACATGACCTGACTTAATATGATCCAACCTGGTCCGAAACCATACAACCTGACCGAACCAAAATCAGAAGAAATGAAAGAAACCGAGGCACATGAATCAATTTTACGAGACGACAAGACAGAGGAAACTTACAAGTGGCTAGAGTATTCACGTCATATTCTGAGGGTGTATCATTGGACGGAAGGTGTTGCAGAACTTACTATTATTGCAAGTGAGTGTGCAGTAGGACGCTGGGGGCCCGAGATCGAATCAAGGGGGTCTAGGTTCGCCTTTGGCCAGACATTAATAGTGTTAGCTCGCACCCAGTCAGTCGTGCCAGGCCAATGAGGCAGACACACATATACACACACATACACACATACTATGACTTCACTATACACATACACACACATTCACATAGATACCCCAACATTACCTCTCTTTAAACACACACACACACACACACACATACATACTATGACTTCACTATACACATACACACACATTCACATAGATACCCCAACATAACCGTATCTCTTTTAACACACACACACACACACACACACACACATACATACATACATACTATGACCTCTCTATACACATACACACACATTCACATAGATACCCCAACATTACCTCTCTTTAAACAAACACACACACACACACACACACACACACACACACCCACACATACTATGACCTCTCTATACACATACACACACATTCACATAGATACCCCAACATAACCGTACCTCTCTTAACAGACACACACACACACACTATGACCTCTCTGTACATACACACACATTCACATAGATACTCCAACATTACCTCTCTTTACACACACACACACACAAAGATACAACAACATGACATCTCCCTACACACACACACATTCCAAATATTCTTCGAGTCATGCACCCAAGTCCTCCCAAAGTAAGTAAAAATATGACGGTCAATAATCACAGGTTTACAGGACAGAAAAGAGCAACAACAACCACCACCACCACCTTCGCTGTACCCGAAAGTCCCTGTGCTATAAATACATTTCTTTCACTTAATGACGACAAAGAGATATACAAGTCTGGTAACGAAGGAAGAGAAGGAGGAGGAGGAGGAGGAGGAGGAGGAGGAGGAGGAGGAGGAGGAGGAGGAGGAGACGTGTGAGAGGAGGAAGCTACTACTTATTAACTCATCAAAAGGATCATAATTGTGTTGTCGAAGTGTGGAATGAAGGACAATTAATTCCTCCAAACTATGCTAAAGAACAGATCCACTACTCGTGTGTCTGTTTTGTGTCATAGGTTGGTGGAATCAAGAGCCTTCCTATTCACTCACAACACATGATCCTCTTAAAATTATTCTGCTCGTCCTCCGCCTGCGAGTAATGATGTCGGGTTTAAATTTCTTTTCATTATGTCGTCAGGTTTCAGGAAGTCGCCATAAATATACATAATTAGACTGGAGATACTTATTCAGGCAGAGAAATTGTTCCACATTTCACTTGGGGGCCATTCGTACAGGGGGTAAGAAAAAGTTAATGACACTGAGATAAAATTTTAGACACCAATATCAATCATGAATTAAAGCATAAAAACTCTCCTTCATTTGAGGATTTTTATATTCGGGTTAATTAAATACCAAATATATACAGTTAACAAATAATACGTGTGAAATCCCAGATATTCCTTAGGAGCTATCTAGAATAATGGAGGTAACTTTAATTCATTATTTTATCACTATACAGTACAAAGGGCAGTGGGATTAATACTACAACATCACATGGAGAGACGATGTGTTTGCATGTGTGTCTTCTCGTATTTCTGCTGAATGTCACAGTGAGAAGGTGAGACAATGATAGATGTGTGAAGTACTGGGGATGTTTGGGACTTGGGGGAGAAAGTGGGACTGGTTAATGAAGATGAGTGGGTTAATGAAGATGAGTGGTGGATCTTCATAACTGCATCTCCTCAACCCAACCCCCTCACGAGAGAGAGAGAGAGAGAGAGAGAGAGAGAGAGAGAGAGAGAGAGAGAGAGAGAGAGAGAGAGAGTGTGTGTGTGTGTGTGTGTGTGTGTGTGTGTGTGTGTGTGTGTGTGTGTGTGTGTCTAGCTGTACTGTAGTAAACTAACTAACCAACCATCCAAACACCCCATCAACCAATTCCTTAACAAATCAGCCAACCAATCAACCATTCAGCTTAACAAACAACCAATCACATATCACAGAACTAAAACAACAAAAACAACAACCAACCCCACCACTAACCTATGAACTAATCTATCCAGCCAACCAAACCACCATCCAACTTACTAATCAACAAACATACCAACCAATCACCTAACCCCTCAAGTAATCAACCAATCACCTAACCCCTCAAATAACCAACCAATCACCTAACCCCTCAAGTAACCAACCAACCAATCACCTAACCCTTCAAGTAACCAACCAATCAACCATCCATCCAATCAAGTCTATTTTCTTCTACAGGAGGCTCAGGAGGAGAATACACAAGGGCACCCAGAACCAGATCTACCTAATAACATCCATCGTATCTACCCCATATGGGATGCACGATGGCTCCTCTCGGCCGACGATGGTGTACGACTGCTATCCTCTTTACTTGTCTCGTCTTGTTTACGGGTCTGCCAGGTGAGTGTGTGTGTGTGTGTGTGTGTGTGTGTGTGTGTGTGTGTGTGTGTGTGTGTGTGTGTGTGTGTGTGTGTGTGTGTGTTTGTTTGTTTGTTTGTTTGTGTGTGTGTGTGTGTGTGTGTGTGTGTTTGTTTGTTTGTTTGTGTGTGTGTGTGTGTGTGTGTGTGTGTGTGTGTGTGTGTGTGTGTGTGTGTGTGTGAAAAGGGAATGGAACTTAATTAAAGGTCAAGTAGTCTGGTGATTACAATAGTCATATGACCTTAGCTCTCTATATAGGGAAGGGACGGAATACCTGTTATATGTAAATAATTATGAAACAAAACCTGGGTACACAAGAATAAATAAATAATATAATAACCACTGACGCCAGGTGTGCGTTTCCAGAGCAGGAGGGTGTTGAAATGTATATACCATCATAAAATAATTGGTAAACTATACTACTGTACCGTATATTCACGTTTACACAGGACAAATATAAGTCTTCGATTCCCAACAGTTTATACGTGAATAACTTTTGTGTGTTTGTCACGATAAACTAAAAGGGAAAAAAATGTCGCACCAAATCTATCACAAGGTAGCCTAGTGGTCCGTGGTGTTCAATGGTCCCATGTACAGTCAGAAACAAAAGTAATGTCCGCTTCCAACCTAACTTCTCCAGTCAATAAATGAATACCACATACACATAGAAGGTTAACCTCACCAAATCTAACCTCACATCATCTTATCTTATTACCACATCAAACCTAACAACACCTAATCTGACATCACCTAACCTCACATCATCTTATCTAGCCACATCTAACCTCACCTCACATCATCTTATCTAAACTCATCTAATCTCACCTCACATCACATCACCTAACCAGACTACATCATTATAATATCACCTCACATCATCTTATCTATAACCACATATAATCTCACCTCACATAATTTTATCTGACCACACCTAACCTCACTCATCCACCACTTTGCAGGGTATACTAAGGCGAGTGTGCAGTGCTTCGTGTGTAGTTACTCGCCAGGAAGCAACAGCACGAGGGTGGACGGCTGCACAGACACCAACTTCACCACAGAATCTTACTACCAGGTGTTGACTCGGTCCTGTCCCTTGGGTTGCGAGGCAGTCACCGTCTATGACCTTAATGGTAGGAATGGGTGCAAAAATTATCTGTCTATGTTTGTTTGTTTGTCTCTGTCTGTGTCTGTCCCCTTCTGTCCCCACGGGTTAGTAAATATTTTTCACCTATACTCAATTACTCCACTTTTCTGTGTTTTTTCCCTCATAGCTTGTTGTCTCTTCTCTCCCTATCTAGTTCCCTTTTTGGTGGTAGTGGTTGTTAATTGGGCTGCCATATCAGTGTCATATTTCAAATCAATATGGAAGTAATTTATTTTCAGCGAAATGGAAGGCTACACTGATTCCTCCAAACCATGCCTGGAAAACGACTGTCTCAGTATACGAATAAGGGGATCTGCAATGTAGTGTATATATAGCATAGTTTGTAAGAATCAGCAGCCCTCCAACTCCTATATGTATACCCCATTAATTAACTTTTCTCCGCTTGGTCAGGTGTACTTTTGACCTTCCACCGCAACTGTGCCACGAGCAGCACTCCCCTCACCAACACGTGTGAGACTCATCAGAACAGGGTGCTCACTCGACACGTGTGCACCTGCGACACCTCCTACTGTAACGCAGCCCCTCGCTCTGTGCACTCGACCCCCTCACTACTGACGCTGCTGTTGTTAGTGGTTGGATGTCTACAGCTCCTCAAATTCCCACCTCCAGCCACATGACCCAAACAATTGATCAGATATATAACCTAACAAGACATGACCCTCAACACGTATACCAAACACACTTATGCTTCCAGACAAAACGGCCACTAAAACATAACCTAAACCAACACATGACCAGGCCACAATATGACCCTTTCACATAGACAAGTGTTCCAAGATAAATCATTCATCCCAAGACCATCAGTACATGACACACACCTGTATAAAGTGATTCAACCCATGAACACTGCACCAAAATATGATTCCCACTCAGACAAAATTACTAAGAGTAACTCTTGACTTCCATCACATACAAGACCCCCCCCCCCCCACCCACGAGCCCCTAAAATGATCCCTCACCAAGAGTAATAAATAATATAAACAACCCCTATTGACTTAAGTTCTCAATTTTAACACAACCTAATAATATGACCACTTTAACATGACACCCAGAAAAAAATACACACATTATGGCTTTCATAGTTTTGTGCATATTTTTGTGACTCTGACTCTTGTTTGTGTGAGGAAATGAGAGGAAACGAAGTCATAAATAAATATCACCTCCTCAGCGTTGAAAATAAAATGAATCTTTACGATATTAACCACATCTTCTGTTGTCATAAGGAACTCTATACTATTGATTAGCTTGTACAAAAACGGTATACCACCTTATGGTTACTGAAATATGGTTAGGTGTGTAAATAATACCAATGAAAATAACTGTCTATTATAATTTTATCTACACACTCTCTCTATACTTTCTCACCCCCCACCTCCTCTCTCTATACGCACTCTCTCCTTTCTTCCCACCCTTCCTTCTCTTTCTACACACACACACACACACACTCCTTTCTTCCCTTCCCACCCTTCCTTCTCTTTCTACACACACTCTCTCCTATCTTCCCTCCCCACTCCTTCTCTTTCTACACACACTCTCTCTCATTTCTTCTCACCCACCCCTCCCCCTCTTTCTACACACACTCTCTCATTTCTTCCCTCCCCACCCCTTCTCTTTCTACACACACACTCTCTCCTTTCTTCTCACCCATCCCTCCCCCTCTTTCTACACACACTCTCTCCTTTCTCTCCCACTCCACCTTTTCTGTCCACTGCTTATGACGTCCCTAAACCTCTGTGGACTTTTACCAATAGGCTACTCGTACTTGGTGCATGACCGTGATAGGGTGTGTGTTAGTCTTGTATTAATTAGTCAGTATAATTATATAGTAAGTAATGCTAGTCTGTCGTATACATTATTAATTAAGTGTATGTATGAATCTTAATTTTATATATGATGAGTTATGTTTATACAATGTTAGGCTGTCGTATACATTATTAAGAGTATGTATGTATGAATCTTAATGTTATATGATGAGTTATGTTTATACAATTAATTATGCAGTTCTTAGGAAAATATAATTATATAATTTATACCATCGATAATAAATCATATACAAACTGTACTGTCCACAACAACACACGAGATTAATTTTTTTTATACCAGTGAGTCCAACACTAGCTAAATGTTAACAGTATACATCAATGTTTACTTAATTAAGAGTTCCGTAAACTTAATGGGAGTCTTGAATAATTATATAAAGCTAATAAACTTTGTATTATAACCTAAAACATGGAGAAGATTGTTTTTTTGTCCATGTTTTGTTTTCGTTTTGTATAGATCGGTGAGAAAAAAATTACAGAGAATTTACAATGATGATGATGATGATGATGATGATGAAACGGTTGAATATTACTGCCAGTAGCGATGATGATAACAAATAATATAATAAAGATAACACACACTATGTTATCTATAGCTATCCATACCGTTTAATCATGCAGGACAAAGTTTAGAGGGATTTTTTCCGGCTTATGAAATGGACACGAGGGGGTAGTAGGGGAGGGAGGGAGAGGAGGGTGGGATGAGGTAGGGGAGGGATAGGAGGGTGGGGTGGGGAGGGAGGGGGGGTAGGTGGAGTAGGGGAGGAACTGAGAGGGAGGAGGGAGAGAGGAAATATGTAGGGGTGAGGGGATTGGACTGGGAGTGATATACAGTATACCTCTAAACTGGTGAGGGAAATCTGGCGGGCGGGAGAAGGGGAAAACTGGCGGGAAAAGGGGAAACTGTAGGGAGAAGGGGAAATTGGCGGGAAAAGGGAAAACTCGCTGAAAAACTGGCGGGAAAAGGGGAAACTGGAGGGAAAAGGGAAAACTCGCTGAAAAACTGGAGGGAAAAAGATAAACTAGTGAGAAACTCTGACGCGAAAATAGGAACTAGTGGGAAAAACTGACGGAAAAATTGGCGGGAAACTGGTGGGAAAACTGGCGGGAAAGGGAACTAGTGAGAAAACTGACGGGAATATTGGCGGGAAACGGGGAAACAGGCGGGAAAAGGGAGGTGTAGTGCTGGGGGAGGGGAGGGAACTGAACTAGGCGTGATATCCATAAACTGGTGATGATGGAGGCAGGGTAGAGTATCACAGCTAATGGACAGTTTGGTAGACCACAATACCAGGTGCAAAAAAAAAAAAATAAAAAAATGCAAACGTGTTTTTCATTCAGTTCTGTTGCAGTGACAGAAAATCCACGTGAAAAAGAGTAAGCCTAGTGTATGTAGCCTATATTATTTTACTTTGCAATATGATGGGAGATTTTGTGTGTATGTTCTGCCATAAGAGGGGGAAAAAAAATTCTATATATTATACTAATCCGTGTCATGATATGCTAATTAATTAACTGTACAGTCACGATCAAAAGGGAAACATTTGAGTGAATCCCATATGAACAAATATTAAAGACAAACATCTACATTTTACGTTGGCTATTCTTTCGTAAGTGTTGCAAGACTATTTGATGCGACTGTGTTTTAATGTGTGGAAAAAATTGTTAAAAAGAGGTTGGGAGGAGGGGGGGGGGAGTCATTTGCTTTGGGAAATTAAGTAGGCTACAGATTATTTGCTCCTAACTATGCCAGGAAACGGACCTGCTGTAGCCTAGTTCAGAATACGACACATAAATAGATCTATATATTTGGTAGCACTGTCTGGAGGAGTTTGTAGCACTTCAACATATGGCTATAACAGATGGCACCATAACCCCCAAACATTGCCAAATATTCCAAATTAGCGCATATAAATTTCCATAAAAAAAAATAAAAAGCATTAGGATAGTTTGGCATACGAATATTGACTATATTTAACATTGCCGCAAAACGCATCTGTCATGTATGTATGTATGTATGTGTCATGCCTGTTTAATACTGCCAAAGACTGTAAAATTTATGTTGACATTTTGCCATAACAATTAAATCGGTTGAACCCAGACAAATATGCAAAATAATGCATACAGTTTGGAACGTACAAAATTTACAGCCTATTCAACACCACCCTAATGTGCAAAAGTAATTGTTTCAACAGTTGCAAAAACCAACACTATAATCCTTTTAGTACAGGACTAAAAACATTACATTAAAATTCATTTGGGAGGAAAGGGGGGGGGGGGTTATGATTTAAGGGGAGAATATATTTTTTGTCATTTAGAAGGGAACAGATTCCCCCAAACTATAAATGGAAACAAGTCACTATAATATTACTTTCATTTATACTGTATATAGTTAACTAAGGATTGTATTTAACACCGAAATTGTGTACTGTGTGAACCAAGTGAAAAGAATATACTGTACTGTAGTGAATATTAACAATCTGTAGTAGAGTGATGACAGATTGAAGTACAATATACTGTATATATTAATAAACTTAGAAAAGAATACTTGATTGATTGATATTGAGCAACAGCGAGGTCATATAGCACCCGAAGAAGGTGATAGAGAGGTGAGACAGCAACCAGGCTGGAAATAGAAAGAAAAGAGGGACAATTGAAGAACTGAAAGCTAGTGGCTGGGACCGAAGGGACGCCAAAACCCTTAATTAAGAGTATTGCCCACATCACTATCCAGGAAACACCGAAGAGAAAAGAATAATATATGTTTTGCACAGTAAATGATAAAGAAAAGAAAAAATATATACAGTGCAGAATAATGACCGAGGGAAATGAAGGTTGTGGAAGATAAGTCCGAGTTCTCTTAATTAATTGAGCATGAAACCATTTGGGCGATGAGAAATAAAGGTGGGTAAGGTGGGAGATAGAAAATGGTGGAATTCTCTCTTTTCTTGGGGATAAGGGAGATAGGACGGGGAGGGAATTAGAGAGGTCAGATAGGAAAGGGAGGGAATTAGAGAGGTCAGAAGGGAGATAGGAAGGGGAGGGAATTAGAGAGGTCAGAAGGGAGATAGGAAGGGGAGGGAATTAGAGAGGTCAGAAGAGAGAAAGATAGGAAGGGGATGGAATTAGAGAGGTCAGAAGGGAGATAGGAAGGGGAGGGAATTAGAGAGGTCAGAAGAGAGAAAGATAGGAAGGGGAAGGAATTAGAGAGGTCAGAAGAGAGAAAGATAGGAAGGGGAGGGAATTAGAGAGGTCAGATAGGAAGGGGAGGGAATTAGAGAGGTCAGAAGAGAGAAAGATAGGAAGGGGAGGGAATTAGAGAGGTCAGATAGGAAGGGGAGGGAATTAGAGAGGTCAGATAGGAAGAGGTGGGAATATTAAAGATAGGAACATAGGAGGTGGGGGGTGGGAAGATATTTTCAAGAAGGGATAATTATGGGGAGGGGTGGAACTGTTTTTATATTAAGTTTTGGAGGGTTGGGAATGGGTGATAGAAAGATTAATATCAACGTACATTATTGTAGATTACAGATATAGATAAATACAAATACAGATAAAAACTGATATAGAGAAGGATACAAAAAAGAAATAGAGACGAAATACAGATAAAACTGATATAGAGAAGGATACAAAAGAGAAATAGACAAATACAGATAAAACTGATATAGAAAAGGATACAAAAGAAAAATAGAGACAGAATACAGATAAAACTGATATATAGAAGGATACAAAAGAGAAATAGAGACAAATACAGATAAAACTGATACAGAGAAGGATACAAAAAAGAAATAGAGACAGGATACAGATAAAACTGATATAGAAAAGGATACAAAAGACAAATAGAGACAGAATACAGATAAAACTGATATAGGGAAAAGGATACAAAAGAAAAACTAAGAAAGACAAAACAAATATAAATGAAAAAGAATGAAGGATGGTGCAGCTTTAGTTAGGTAATTGGTGTCATCATTATAACAGTAGCTAACTAACTGCAAATAAATATATATATATGAACTGACAAGGAAGGACGGATGGAATATAGGAGAATGAAATACAAACACTAATCGTCTTACCAACAAGCCAACGTTCTGTTATTGTTGTCATTACCCTTATTAATATTGTGGCTGTTGTTGTTGTTGTTGTTGTTGTTTATACTGTTGGGTGCTGATATTGTTTACCTTTCTTCTTTTATTTTGATATTATTCTTGACAATTTTTTTTTTTTTTTTTTTTTTGGATGTAGGGGGAGGGGCATAAAAGATTCATAGCGATTATCTTCGTGAACGGAGGCTACTGGTTCCTTCATAATTCGCTACAAAACACACTATTTGTCAATATTTCCTCTCTCTCTCTCTCTCTCTCTCTCTTCTTCTTCATTTCCTCCTTCTGCTTGTCTTGCCACATCTACGTTCTCAGTCCCGCTTTGTCTTGAAAAATCCAACCTTACCTTAACTTGGGTTATATTTATTTTGGTCATATTTATGTTTGGCTCGAGTACTAAGTTAGGCTCACGTCATGGTTATACTAGGAGAGAATAGGTTTGGTTAGGTCAACTTGGGTCGTTTAGGATAATTCGGGTAAGGATAAATTAAGACAGCGTAGGTAAAGTTAGGTCTAGTCAGGTTAAGCTAGGTTAAAATATAATAGAGTAACATTAGTTCATATTCAGAGTCAGGTCAGGTTAGGTTAGGGTCACGTCTAGTATAAGTCACTCGTAAATTAACCACCCTCACCCTCCCACTTCTCCACATACATTTACTCAGGTCAGGTTAGATTAAAGTAGGTTCACTAACACGCACTCTATATATATTTACCCCAGTCACTATCCCTCTCAATCTCTCCCCAAAACCTTCTACATAATATAATAATAATAATAATAATAATAATCCAGAGGGTTGGAAACTTTCTGTATGAAGGTGGGATTCATCCAATTTTATGGGTGAGCCGCGGGAGATGAGGACAGTATTTCACGGGATGAGGTAACTGGCCGTCTCTCTCTCTCTCTCTCTCTCTCTCTCTGTGTGTGTGTGTGTGTGTGTGTGTGTTATCTAAAAACTGTTAGACACAAGCAGTACTACAAAACAGTCCACCTATTGTAGCCTGTGCAATACAAATTAAATATAAAAATAACTCAAGCCTGAAAGTCGTGGAAGGAGGAAACAACAAACCTGAATGAAACTATCCAACACAACGAAAACACAAAATAACACACACCAGAGAAAATTTATATGGAATGGGATAACAACAAACCTAAACGAACGAAACTATGCAACACAACGTAAACATAAAGTAACACAATCCTGAGAAAAGTATATTGGGATAACATTGTACAGACCTGAATGAAACTATAAAATACAACGTAAACATTAAGGGAGAAGTTTTGTGTTGGTAATTCAGGAGCAACTGAATCCTCCAAACTATTCCAAGCAACAGAACACCATTATTTTTGCCCCTCTGGTCCTGTTTCCTAGCATACTTTGGAGGAATCAAGGCACTCCAATGTACCAAAAAAGAATTATACCACCTTAAGTAACACAATCCTGAGAAAAGTGTAAAATGGGATAACAACAAACAGATCTGAATGAAACTATGCAACACCTAAACCCGAGATTCCTTCTGGGTCAATTAATCCTCGAAGGCAATAATACCCTTGTGCAGTCGACAGTCATTAATATATTGTAGGTAATTAAATATGTAATTAACTTTTATGTGAGTCATGCCGTAAATTACTATTAATATCCTGGAGGTAAGTAAGTGGCTAATTAAAGGATAAGGGGGCCAGTGAAATGCAATGGCTTGTCGACGAATTGGATGCTACTGATTCCTCCAAACTGTGCCATACTGTTCGTAAATCTGGAGCAAATGATTCCTACAAACTATTCCAAGCAACAGGCCAGCCACCATTAATTTTGTTATTGTGGTCCTGTTTCTTGGCATACTTTGGAGGAATCAAGGCGCTCCAATGTATGTACCAGAAGTATACTATCCCTATAAAGTAATGTCTATACCCTAAGGAGTTCATTTCGTGGTTGAGTGTGGAGGAGTCTGTAGCTTCCATGTTAGCCCCCATAATATTACAAAGCTCTTATATCTGCGACAACCGAGAACGAGGTATATATGAGATGGGTAGCCTACTGCACACACACACACATACACACACACACACACTCTCTCTCTCTCTCTCTCTCTCTCTCTCTCTCTCTCTCTCTCTCTCTCTCTCTCTCTCTCTCTCTCTCTCTCACGTAGTACAAATGACCACATTCATGCTCCCGTACTTTTACAGATTTTTTTTTTTTTTTTTTTTTCGATTCATTAGCATTTGAGTCCACATAATTTTTTTTAATACGATGCTTGAAAATTTACATGAAACTCAGAAAACGTAGCAAACCAAATAGCTTTATCTGATGCCTATAAACAAGGCATACATAACCTGTATTATATTTACATACTTCTTCAGGCAATGTACAGCCACAATCAAATAACCACAGACACTTACCTTCCATCGTGAAAATATAAATCAGTCTCATATCAAAATATAATCATACAACACCTTACGTCAACTCAACCCCCTCAATTATTATTTATTATGAGGTGCTGCAAAATCATACATACACGTGTTGTTCTTTATTACCAAGATATTTACTACCATGGAAAGAAAGTGTCGGTGGATACTGGATTGTGGCTGTACTTAATGTGGTAAGAGCCTTTGAGATTACAAAATGACGAAGTTTACAATGGAACAAACATTTTCAAAGTAAACAACAACATTAATTGATATAGTGGTAGTGAAGCCCTGTCAGTAAAGGCTCTCACTCAAATTGTACTATATATATTTTTTTTTTAAACAATCGTATGTCATTTCCAACTTTTTTTTTTCGATTCCAGTAAGGCTGAATGAAGGTTAGGGACCAAAATATGATACAAAAACTACACACGACGTAGCAGCAACGAAAACAAACAATATATACCTTTTTACGAGGTTAGGATATATTGTCCCGAAAATGAAAAAAAGCAACCAACTCCTCAAAACTATGATATCACGAAACAGATAAATAAATAAACTCAGTATAGGCAGCGATTATACTGACACAAGCAGGTTGTAGAAATTAGTAGCCTTCAATAATTCGCCAAGAACATCACAAACACTAAGGTAAATAAACAGATAAACAGATAAATAAACTTAGTATAGGCAGCGATTATACTGACACAGGCAGGTTATAGAAATTAGTAGCCTTCAATAATTCGCCAAGAACATCACAAACACTAAGGTTTATATATTATACAGTATATAATAATAATCGAATTGCAAGGCTACTAGTGATTCCTCCAAAAATGTCATGAAACAGGCTACTAGCACCTCAATAATTATACGAGTGGAGTTTTTGTGTTGCAGCAAAGTTTGGAGGAATCATGAGTGTTGCCTCCATTCGCCGACAATACCATGGGGCTTTTTAATTAAGGGGGCAATTTTTGTCGTCACTGAATAATGATGAGCTATTGAGTCCTCCACACCATGTCAGGAAACAGATTATTAATTAAGGGGGTGCGGGAATAGGGGGACAGGCTTGGGGGGGGGTTTAAGGGGGTGCGGGAGTAAGGGGACAGGCTTGGGGGGGTTAGGGGGGTGCGGGAGTAGGGGGACAGGCTTAGGGGGGAGTTAAGGGGGTGCGGGAGTAGGGGACACGCTTGAGGGGGTTTTTGGGGGTGCGGGAGTAGGGGACAGGCTTTGGGGGGGGTTAGGGGGGTGCAGGAGTAGGGGCACAAGCTTGGGTGGGGGGGTTAGGAGGGTGCGGGAATAGGGGACCGGCTTTCTACCCACCCTAAGCCTGTCCCCCTATTCCCACACACCCCCAAACCTGTCCCCTACTACCGCACCCCCTTAACACCGTATGCGAGTGAAGGATCTGTTTTATAGCACAGCTTGGAGGAATCAATAGCCTTCCAATTTGCCGAAAACACACACTTCATAGTCGGCCATTTAATCAACACAGGTGAAGAATAACGATCCAACTTCAGTGATGTATTGTTGGCTGTTCTCCCAACCATAAACACATTAGCCACAGTGTAAAATGACCTACTGTACCGTGAAGTGGGTGAGGCATGTATAAAATGTCCACAACACATCATCTGTATATTTAAATTATAAGGCGATATACAGTCTGGTGCAAAAGTTCGTCAACACAACGTGTTATGTATTTTTTTTTTTTTTTATGTTTGTATTCCGAGAAATGTCGATTGAAAGCAACTTATATCTTCCTTTGATATTCTTTGTCTTTGTTTTGTTGCTTTTTTTAGTTCCCTTTCATCTCTTTTTAACATGAATAATAATGAATGGAGAAACACCTGTGTACCAGATACACAATTCTGTCGGGATATATATATATAACTATTGCTCGTGACTGTACTCAGTATATGAAACGTCCCTCAGATGACAAGTCCAACAATAAATTTCAAAGTAAAAATATATACTAATTGGGTATCGGAGTCATGGACAGGAATAATGTCATAGGCGAAGCGGTCACCATTAGTATTTATTTTGTTTTTGTTTTGTTTTTCGACCCACGACATATATATTGGACGCTTTACATCCGAATGGCATAGTATATATAATTATAATATTAACTCACCAACTAACATAGCAACTGACTTCTCTAAATTATATATCGACCACAAAGACTCATGAAGGAAAGTCGTCAAAGGGTATGTAGCCAAAAGGGAACCATAGCATACTGTATATTATTAGCTTACTAATTAACCGAGTGGCAGACTATAGCCTAATATATACATAGACCGCAAAGACTTATGAGGAAAAGTCGTCAAAGGATAGAAAAGTTATTTTTATAACATTAGTATAACAGTATAACTAGTATAATATTATTAATCATAGTATATAATATTATAAGGTATTAGTTCACCAACTGACATGAGCGACCAACTATATTCTATATCACCACGAAGACTCCTGAAGAAAAGTGGTGCAAGGGTTGGTAGCCAAGAGGAGGGAAACCATCATTAACACTCGAAAAACATCATCACCGTCCGGACTGGTTCATCCCATTTTCAACTCGGCTAATTCCTTCGAGGTAATTGAAGACCGAATCTGAGCTGGGACGAAAGGAGAAAAATTGTCCGTACGGAAAGTTTTGGAAAGATGAGAGGGAGGGAGGGAGGGAAAAAGTAGAGGAGGTATGAGGGAGTAGGACGATATGGTCTACGAAAAAGGGGGATGGAATATATATATATATATATGAGGAAAAGAATGTCGAGTGGAAAATGAATTAGGGACGAATGTTAGAGAGAGTTTGGGAGGAAGGGAGAGGGTTATGAAAGGAGAATAGGAAAGGGTCTAGAGGAAAGCCAGTCCCCTTATTTAATTCTCTACGAGGAATGTTTCTCTCTCTCTCTCTCTCTCTCTGTCCGGTCCCAGTATCAATTTGTTCCCTTCCCCACCTTATTTCCTCGTTCCCTATTAATTTCCTCTCTTGCATCGGTTCCTCCCTCCTACCCCACCCCAGAAAAGTTTGCGTTTCATCTTCACTCCAGGATAACACACGCACGCACGTCGAGGGGGAAGGGAAGGAAAAGAAGTGGAGGTGGACACATCAAAAGAAAGCCTCAAGTCAGTAACGTCGCTCACTCTGTATAGTAACTTCTTGGTTGGGGTTGAATGTGTGTGTGTGTGTGTTAAGGGCCCTGTGATCGTGTATGAGACTTGGTGGCTGCCAGCTCCTCCTGACTATGCCACGAAACAAGCCATTTCAATATAGGTGGCGTTTCGGGGCATTATTTGAAGAACTCACTGACTATATACATACATACATACAACACGGGGTCCTTAATTAAAGGGAAGAAAAGTGTTGGAAAATATGGAGCAACTGCTTCCTCCAAACAAATCCAAGCAACAGGCCACCATTATCTTTGTTTGTTCATCTGGTCCTGTTTCCTAGCATAATTTGAAGGAATCTAGGTGCTCCAATGTACCAAAAGTGTATTACTCCCTTACGAGAGGCACTTCTTTTGCTCTAACTGGAGGAGCTATATATACTGATTCCACTAACCTCTGATATAAGACCGATCCATTATTGACTGTGTTATACTGAGCCACTAATTTGTTTCATGGTATAGTTTGAAGGAATCATCTGCCCACCAGTTTGCCGAAAAGAGAAGACACCTTTAAGGGACCCTGTGTTGTAGTCAGAAAATTGGAGTTAAACGAGTCCTTCAAATACTGCCATGAAACACCACATATATCGGAGGGGCTTGTTTCATGGCATAGTCAGGAGGAATCAGAAGCCTCCAATTTTCATACACGATCACAGGGTCCTTAATTCTCTAAGTGTGTGTGTGTGTGTGTAAGTGTGTGTGTGTGTCTGTGTGTGTGTGAATGATGGCGACGACGCTGCACTAGTATCAGGCAACTTGATGATGATGATGAGGAAGAGGAGGATGATGATGATAATAGTGATGATGATAATAATACTCCACTAATACCGTACCAGTCCTGCAGCTTAATTTATGATGTTGATGATAATGAGGACGATGATTAATGAGGATAATGATGATAATAATACTCCACTAATACCGTACGAGTCCTGCAGCTTTATGATGTTGATGATAATGAGGATAATGATGATAATAATACTCCACTAATACCAGTCCTACAGCTTTATGATATTGATGATTTACTCCCGAACCAGAAAAAAAAATTCAGCGATGTTATTTGCACTCCACCGTGAAAATACCGTGACTTTATCTGCATCCGATAATGAATACGCCACGATTTTATCCTCGCCTAATTGGTCATATATCACTGACTCTCCAATATTTGGCTACCTTGCAAACCGTTCGTCACCAATCTCTCATCACTGATATTGATTTGTTATTATAAACCCATTGCACTGCTTGGTAGCTTCCAAAATTGTACTTAATTGAGTTATTATAAACCCATTGTACTGCTCGGTAGCTTCCAAAAAAAATATATTAGAAGATTGTACATACATACTTAGCCTAATTTATATTTATGTGTTGTTAATGTATATATATTCATCAGTGTTGGAAAACTACTCCCGAAAATAATATAAGCATTATTTATTACTTGTATGATTGCAGATAAAAGTCATGTGGTCGTTCCGTCCGATTACTTTCAGCCAATCATAAAAGAAATGATGCCTTGATACCTTGTAACTCGTGGCATATTGAACTGGTAACAATGTACAGTACACTCGTGATACATAATTTCTGACCAGAGTGTGAGGAGCAGAAAGCTTCGAATCGCCTGGTATTGTTCATTTCCCCACCCAGTACACCTATAGAGGCTGTCACTGAGTTCGAATCCAGGGTATGTATGTGTGTGTGTGACTGTGTGTGTGTGGTGCCTGCCGTTCGTCTCTGGTCAGAAATTACGTATCACGAGTGTACCTCATGTCAGTTTAATAGGTTGAATATTGGTCTACTCGTCACACTTTAAAATATACCGTAGACGATACGAAACATAAAGAAATGTTTGAAGCAGCCCAGCCTTCCCTACAACATATTACTGTACCCTACAACATAGTGCCCTACTACATAGTACTGTACTCCAAACAACCACATCCAGTGTTAGTGACAAACGCTTTGGGTGTAACGATAAACTAACCATAAGATAGTCCTTAACATAGTCTCCTTGTCTTTCCCATCTTATTTTACTTTCATTATATGAACGTAAGGAACAAACATTCCAGCCTAACCTAACCTCTTACACCGAGGACATGGTGGCCAGCAGTCGCTTCGAGACGAACGCTTCTATCATTATTATTATTATTGTAGGGGAAAACACCTCTGCCTGGGCCTTATCCCCAAGTGAAAGATGTGATAATCAAAAGAAATTGCTACGTATTTATCTGTTTATAATTATTTGCTTACGATAACTAGGTATACTATAAAAAAAGTTCGCTAAATTCCCGAGGTATCCCATTCAGATATGGGGTAATAGTAATATATAAGAGTAATAGACTAGTACAAGGTTTTCTAGGTAATAGTAATAGTAAAATAAAATAATCATAGGTGTAATAGTAATAGAAAATAGCATATTACTTTAGTTACAATAACCTTCTCAGTTTAGTTATCTATTGACTGCTCTCCATAATATAAGTACATCATAGAAGACTGTAGAATGGAAAGTGGCCTACCAGACATCAAATTATTTACACATACTTATATATAAGCTGGACAGCCTCCCAACAATAATGAAAATTATTAACATGTATATAATATACCGTTACCGCAAATAATATATACTGTAATAGTAATAGTTAACCGGCCCTATACTTTCATCATCTAAAATCTAAATGATGTAATACAACCTGGATACAACTGTGGCAAGTAATATTGGCCATTCTGCCTCGCCTATACATTACGAACCTCACCTAATCTGACCTAACCTAACCTAACCTAACTTGGATACAACTGTGGCAGGCAATATTAACCTTTCTACCTCACCATGTCGCATCTCTAGTATAATGTAAAAAGCCTGTGTTGGCCTATATAACTAAAAGAATATCCAACAACATGTAGAAATGGGAGTGGAAGATGGTACTCACCTAAATTTGTATTCCTGCCTGTTTGTTTGTTTCAACATCACTTTTCAACTTTCTCACAGCCAGCGTCCATCGCCATAACACACGAGATCCACATGATAGTAGTTCCTTATTTTATCTTCGTAGAGCTTTTTTTAATCAACTCAGGATCTCATACCTGTGGATATTACTAACTATTATAATAATAATTTAAACTACAGCTGTAACATCCGTGTCGGTATTATTACAGAATATAACTGGGGTTTTGGCTAGGATCGCGCAGTGTTACCACATCCGACTAGGTCCCGGAAATTTGCCCCAGTCACTTTATGATAATTTACACCGGTTATATCCCAGTAGTTTGCCCAGGTTAGGTCCCGGTAGTCTGCTGTGGTCTAGGTTAGGTTAGGTTAGGTCAGGTAAGGTCAGACTAATTTCCAAATTATGTTTGTATCTCTAAAACGGGCCCATCTCCGAGAGAAACACCATAGGTGAAAAGTGTGTTAGAATGGTCCAAAATAGTGGGTAATGATACTGAAATATACAATATAGTGAACCCATTTCTTCTGTAAATTTACCTCCGTGTCTGGTTGGCCAATTGAGGAAATAATACCTCCTCTTCGTAATGATCCTGTCCAGCAGCCATGACGATGTTTACATAGGGGATAAATGGCTCTGCTGTCGAAGGCAATAATGCCCGTTCACGATACTCGCCCAATATTCAATTTCTTTCAAGATCAATATCAATATCATATTGAATTGGAAATGTCGTGTGAACACACCGCCATTAAAAATTAAATGCCAGATATTACTGACAACATATATTATTGCTTGAAACGTACAAAATATATACGTGGGTTTATGAACTTAATTATTCATACTACATTGCAGCTTTGGGACGTGGGGGAGGGGGGGGGTGTGATGAAATGTTGCCAAGTATGTTCTTTACTTATGCAATAATAATTTTACTCAATATGGTTGAATCAATATTAGGATTGTCTTATAAAGGCATGATAACTCATATGTTTCTATAGTACTGTACACTCTCAAGCCCTAAAAGTGGACCCCTCTCGGTACCACTGGCCTATTTCCGATCATTTCGTTGTACAGTACTGTTACTATTGTACAGTTGCCCTCACACGAAGCTGGTGGGGCTCGTTACTTGTGAGGTAGCTACAAAGGGAAGGAAAGTGAACAAAATATGTAGTTTGTTGACAGGCAGACAGTAAAAAAAAAAAAAAAAAAAAAAAAGCGATGCGTACCAGCTTCATGTGTGAGCAACTGTACATGAATTTCTCAGTAAACCGAAACTATCACCACTAACCAGCAATTATTGGCACCCATTCTGACCCCAGCCATTCTCTTACGTACTGTACGTCTCTATATATTCCCCAATTGTTCCTCTATTCCTTCTATTTTCTTACTGCTTGGCTACATGTTGTATCCCTTCTCTTATCACATTCTCCCATGTCTTACAGCTCTCACGGTGCAGGGTCTTCCAGATTATCCAGTCTTGATAATTAATTTTATCTATCATTACATCCACCAATTTAGGTTTTACTGCTCTGAAGTGCAAAGATTATATTTATCGTGTAATTACTTCAGATTACTGGCTGGTGTTATTAAAATACATTCCATACAATTATGTTAATGCAGCCTTTGCTTTTATTATTCAGACAATCACAATTAACATATCAAGGTAATATAAACAAAAATACTGTATTGACGAAACCTGTAGAGTATCGTCAGTCAATGAAACACTTAGACTATCATTAATCAACTTGAAACATCTGGTACATACATCACCAGTAATTGAGCCCTGAACATTTGAGGTAATAAAAATTATGATGATGATGTTATGAATAATAATATTTCTGGTAATACTGATATACATTGTGTCCATGAGTTGCATTCCACATGGTATAAAAATAAATAGGCTGTAAAAACATATTCTACATTTTGTCACCTCCCTATAAATAATAATAAAGTCATTCATCCACTATCTAGTATACAACATGCAATAATTGGCCTTGAGGAACTACGTAAAAGCTATAATTATTAATTATGAATGTTGCATACACTCATGAACAACATGAAAATCTTACACACTTCAAAATGAACAAGAAATGAATGCTTATGAAAAAAGTAATGTGGTGTACTGTATCTTCAAATTTTAAAGCTTACAGAAATTAAATATACAGTACATATGCAACTAGAAATCCTTGGCTGGTCACTTCAGAATTATAAATAGAGTACTGTATATGGACCATGCATTAGAAATTTTCCTCTGAGAATGTGTCCTCATGGCTTGTGTTTGGACAATCTCTTTCTAGCAATGGTTGTATAGTTGTAGACGCCAGGTATTTACATTGTACCAAAGTCAAATGATGCAACAAAGACAAAACTTTGCAGCTTGTATGAACTTGCATTTCATTCCACTGAATTGACATCCATGGAGAAGTAAAAAATTATTGTCCATAACTGTATGCTGCAGTTCCGTCAATCAGAATCCAAAGTCACATACTGTACCAAAATTATTTACAGTATCTTAGACCAGCCTCGGTAAAGCTCATGCTCTGCCTCAAGTAAATTGCAATAAACATTCATATGTACTTGTAATGTAATCTCTCTGTACCAACCTAGACATCTCACAATACACAGTACTATACATTAAACGTGAATACTAAGACTCTTACATTCAAAATCACTTCTGTTTAACTCTTATAGCCTATGTGTAATATTGTTGTACTGTAAACTTTCCATCAACATTAGCCAGTTGCTAGGGTCAATCTATACCTGTCAGAAAAGTTGTTATTTAAAAATGCTATTTTGGTGCCGGACTTGTGAGTAAACTTGTTCTCTGTACTGAGAGGGTGGCCTCTGATGTCAAACTCTCAAACCATGTAGCAAAGACCGTTTGGCATTATACTAAACCATAGTGCAAGGCAATAATAAAGCAGGATGAAACGATTAGGAATTATTTACAGTACCTGTACTGTAAATTATTACAGTACTGTACAGGTAATGTACTGGGATGTTGTGAGTAGACACAACATTACAAAATAAAAACACACAATAATCAAGCAATAAGAGGGAGATTGAAGGCAAGTTAAAAATTAATTAAGAAGGAAGCAAATGAAGAACTTAGGTTCTGACAACATGTAATAGGCACAAAAATTTACATTTGGCTAATATTTGAAAACATAAAACTTTTGCCCGGAATTTAGCCTAATTTCATAGAAATTAAATGCATACTGAAAGTGGCACCATAAATTCTTTTTAAAAATGTTCAGCAAAATATCTTTGTCTTCTTTAAGTGAACTACAGTATTACTGTTTTTCAAAACTGCCTCCTAGCATTTTTCCCTCCAGTTTTTTCTAGAGTCCATGAATACAGATTCAGAGAAGCAAGTTACAATGTTTAGAAAGTCCTAAGTTTCACAACAATTGGATTAAAATATCTCAAAGTGAACAGCTTTTTCCTGGTGTTTTAAACTACTGTTCAGGAGTTTCATATAATGTGCCACACTTTATGATGTTTGTACTGCAGCAGTGTACATGGATAAAGTAGGCTGGTTATCGCTTTACTCAGTCCATCCTAGCTTGATAATTCCCAAGGGAAGCAATATTGTACAATAGATTGAAACATGCCAAAATTAATGCAGTGTGGTTCAATTAAAATGTGCTCTACAAAGCGAGGCCAAATAGACCAAGAAGCCCTCTGATGATATAGGAAATGGAAATGAGTTCCTCCCATGCTAAGCCAGGTACATCATGTACTGTACTGTAGTTCATTATTAGGCTACAGAAGGGCAACACTACTTCCCATCTGGATTACGTACAATAACAACCCTTGGACCAACTACAATGTGGAGATATATGTATATTCATAAACTTAGAGAAAATTTATGCTTGCCTATTGTGATAGCCATCTTCAATTACTTATACAGCACTCCCGCTCTGTTCATGGAGTTGTAATCTGATGACTAAGGAACAACAGAACAATTTGGCTTGTCTATTGAGCCTGGGCCTTCATACAGCTGGAAACTGGGAATATACGAAGTCTCAATGTACAATGCCTCAAACCACTCAAGTGTCTAAGTGTACTAAAGTCTAAATGTTTTCAATCTCAATACTGTATATTCAAAGTCCCAATTTTGACAATGACACACACTACAAAAAGTTCCAGTTCTGATATTCATGGTAAGTACTGTATCTTTCAGGCAAAGGGGACATACCCTAGTAAGGATTTGGCTGTAAAAAGATGTTGATGGTATATTTGATGTATTTCTGTTTATTTGTACCTTGACAGCCTATCTGATCCTCCAACCAAGCAAAATTACAGTAATTTCATTTTTACAATTTTAATCAATGAGCACAATTAAACCTAGTTACATATATTACTTCAACAATTACAGTTTGTTATGGAGGCTAAGTACATAAATAAAAAAAGTAGGGAATGCAGTGCTTAGTGCCCTTGAACTACAGTTTTACTAGTTTCTACATTACTGTATAGCTTTGAACAAGAATGAAAACCCTCTCATGAAAATATGCAGCAGGAAAGTATATAGATTACAGATACAGAGACAATACACACCCTAGGAATTATATGAATACTCACATATAATTGCTTCATTCCTTATCAAAAGTTGCTACTTCACCCTCTCTGAGTAAAATATAACACAAAATTACAAATCTCCTTCACATCAAACTAGAACAGTAACTAGTGTTTCTGGGTACAAGTGCAGTCACTATTTCCCAACACTTTTGGAGGTAACTGGCAACCCTTACTATCTGTAGGTAAACAGTATGCCAAATCTCTTAATGAAGAAAAAATCTTGGATTATTTTCTTAATTTTCTACAGTATTATCGTTTCTGTACAGTAAAGCGGTTAGGACAAACAGATGTCTCCCAAGTGTAAGCAAATAGTGGTCCCACCAGTTTTCATGGTACAGTACAGGCATTTAGTATGAATGAACAGGAGAACAATAAATAAAGGCCTGCTAACTGAAAATACATGAAGCTTGTAAAAACATACTGTTGTCCTCTCTCCCTAAGATATCCCAGCCAGAATAAAGTTTCAAATGAGAGTGACAGACCTAAATTCTGAAATCAGTGACAGTGTGTACTGTTGCAAAAACACAACTCCAAGTATTTCCCCTTCTCTTTCCACATGTTACAATATTTTGAAGAGAAGGAGGAATGGAAATTCTGTAAGGGACTTTACAAAACTTAAGATTCAATACATTCTTGATAGTACAGTAGACACCAGATTATCACTCCCAGGTTAATATTCAGCCTATTAACTTTAATACATATTTATTCAAATACTGTGAACAAATAGCCATTCTATGGATGTCATGACTGCTCCCCCTACATACGATACAATCCATGCTGGCTTGGTTTATGTTTACTGGTATCCTCTGCTATCAAAACTGATCCAGCCAAAACTCGAGTAACTTAAAAGTGATAAATGAAAAAGTTATTTTCCTACAATCAACTGGGCACTAAAATAAAGAATGAAATATTTGACAGTTGAAGAGCCGAAAGGACTGGCTCGGGTGACCAAAACTCATTAAGTACTGCCCACATCTCTGCAGGCAATACTCCCTTATGGGGAAGTAATTCAAAAAGACAAAGAAGCAATATGCAGTACAAAAATTATATTATCAATACAATATTATTCTCAACATGGAATGAAAAACTTAACATAATTGTAGGATTCATATTCAGCCACCGATTGTTGTTCAATACCTGATCATGTTTATGTTTTTCAGAGAGCATTAATTATCTTGCAAAAGTATACAATTTGACAAAGTAATTTTGACACTTACACATTCCATACAATGAGGTAGGAATTTATTCATGCACATTATACATCCAAACACAATGAAAACTTTGATAGTCTACTCTATAAATGTATTGCTTTTGGTTTCTAGATTTCCATTTCAATTTAGATCATTATACTGTACAGTTTGCTTGTTAAATATTCACATGATCTATTCGTAATTATACATAAAATCACATCCAAAGTCAATTAATAAATGAAAAAAGACTGATGTACTGTACATTATTATTGATTATACAGAAACAGGACACTGTCAGTAGAGGGCAAACTATCAGCACCGAAGAGCAGGTGGTGATGGTTAGTAAGAGGTAGTCATTTTCTTCAATATTCAGGGGCCAACTAGATTATTATATTGCTAGTGAACTTGCTCATTCGTAACTAAACATAGTAGAAAATTTTACAAATAAACATACCGGACAGCATAATTCAACATTTTGAATGAAAAATACAATCAACTAAAATATGCCACCAAAAAAATTTGGCGTTTAAGAGAAAAACATCATCTTGTGAAGTTAGTTCAGTATCCATCCAACAAACCAACAAACATGAATGATTGCATAAATTACCCTTAAAGGCTCATCTTCCGATAACAATCATGTTCTGCAATCCAAGTAGCAGGAATTTAAAGAAAAATAAATGGCTGAATTATATAATTCTAAGCCAAGCCAGTACTGACCATTTAGTATCAGAATAGATAAATAAAATCAAGTAAACATAAATATAAACACATAAATAAATAATAACCTGAGACAGGATATAAGACTGATAAAATTATTGACAGGGTGAAGCATTCCTGATTGACTGTATTGACATTAAGGTGACATCATCAGGTGGTGCCGAGTACAGCTAAAACCAAAAGCAAAGTTGACACACTCAGAAAAGTCTACTCCCTGTCACTGTGTTGCCACTCGGTAACCATGCCAAAAATATCAGTGAATTAAATCAACGTTCCTTAATTTTAAAATATCTCACATATGTCTTCTGTACAACCCAAAGCAAAAGTATAACTTTCTTGGGAAAGTAAGGTAGAACTGCAGCATAAAAAGTGAACAAATTATCACGGAGAATCTTGTAGGAAAGAGTTGCGTATTGGAATGCCAAAAAGAAAACTCTTTGAAAAAAAAAATAAATAAAAAAATAATAATAATAAATTACGATTATTGCAATAAGAACTAGCACTAAGCCCAGGAAAGTTATGTGGCACTAAAACAGACAAGGAAATAGCAGGGACTATGAGAAATAAAAATTAGGATACAAAATTAAGATAAGTATGAGTCAATAGGTACACGAGACAAGTTAGGGAGAATGTAGAGGATTCACTACGGTTTGGTAGGTAATGGGGAAGACGAAAGAACAACACACAGAGGAAGGTCTGCTGATGAGTGGTGCAGAACTAGGAGTATGCAACCAAAAGATGCCTGATCGCAACCAGAACTTGGCAATGGGAGAATTAAGCCCAGCCACCTCTTACTGGACACATACAGTGAGCGCCAAAAAAAAAGAACCCTTTAGTTCTGTTTGATGTGTCTATAAGGAATGTGTAACGAACCCTGCATGACAACTTGATGTATCGCTGTTGTAAACCCAGGCCAAAACCACAAATTACCAAAATACAAAAGGAAAACAGAGTGAAATTTTGCACAAAATATTCTGAATGGGATATTAGTAGATGGAGGCAAGTGCTGTGGAGCGATGAGGCAACATTCTAAGTGGTAATAGGACAGGCAGGGTGTACCAGCGTGTGGGAAGTGATCCCTTCCTTCCCAAGTACACGGACGGCACCACAAATTACCCTGATTCTCTTTTGGTGTGGGCCTCATTTGCATATGGTGGTGCTGGATAATTTGTGATATTACCAAACTTTTATTGGATCATTTACCAGACTCATTTAAAGAGGCACAAGCTAGCTTCTTTATGCAAGACAGTGCACCTTGTCACAAAGCTAAGAGTGTGATGGGATGGCTGCAAGATTGTGAGGTTGGTTTCTTTGATGACTGGCCTGGAAACTCCCCTGACCTTAACTCAATTGAAAATCTATGGTAAATTATGAAGAGAAAACTCCAGCAATGCAACACCTCAACCATCCCTAAGCTACAAGCAGCCCTTCTCAAGATTTGGCAAGATATTGACCCCTCGCTTTTCAGAAATCTCGCAGATTTAGTCCAAAAAGGTCTACAGGAGTGCCTTAAGAGAGGTGGGATGCAAAAAAAAAAAAATACTAACAAGTAAGTATGACAGTATTGCCAAGGTATAGTTATGATGATGTAACCATCTAGACGATCGCGATCACTCAAAAGTTTTTGTCATCTATTTTGGGGGGCACTGTATAGGATCAACCATTCATGGTTATCTATCCACACATATTTTTCAGATTTGCTTCTCATATAAATACTTAATCAGGTATACATTTGTTCATTTTCATTCAAATTAAATATGAAAATAAATAAATTATTAAAGAGTACCAACTTGTGTTACCAACAGTTAAAGTTCCACTTCCGCAATAATCAATGTTTACATGAAAAAAAAAAAAAAAAAAAACCCACACTAGTTATTCGATTATTCTTATTTGTATATGCATAATGAAGTGCACTAGTGTAATAAAAATCCCATTTAGTTCTCACCAATCACCTGATATGTAAAAGATTGATCATTCATCAAACTCTTTTTCATGTCCAAAGTTTCTCGCTATCACCATCCGTTCCATTTTTATAGGTATCTTCAGTATAAGCCTCTATTAGGCTTTTACATTCTCCAGTAGGTTCATTATTGAGCACATACCCTAGAAAACCCATGTAAATTATATGATTCAACCAACCTCAAGCTAAGAGTCAAATTTCTTCATTGACACCAGTGACATAATTTTTTATTTTATTTTCCAATAAATCTTTTCATATAAAAAGAAAATGACCATACTACTGAACCTCCTTACTAGATGCTACAAAATGTTATTTAGACATTGTTAATACTTAAAACTCTTAATATCACGACCAAGGATAATACTGCACTCAGTGCTTTCATATTTTTGGTTGCTTGCTTTCGGCAGTGAACAAAAAATTTACAATCCTGCATATAAATAATGAGCCACTTTACCTATAGTACAGTTGCAGTCAATAATAATCATCCACATATGAGTATCTCAAACAATTTACTGTCTAATGTTTTCACGTTCACATATGATGTTATTGTTTTAAGTAGTGCGCAGCTGCTTGTATTAAATTAAAAGATGGTAGTTAACCTATTTATTGGAAAGTTTATCATCTAAGGAACAGAGGGAAGCTGCAAACTCTTATGTGAGTTACCCCTATATGGATGATTATATTTGACCGCGACTGTACATTTGAAATAATAAAGCTGTATGTCCTGATGCTAACTTACAACAAAAAAACTAATAATGAATGAGACATTTTCCAGATTACAGGTAAAATGAAGAAATATTTAGTTTTGGATCCTGTTGCTAAAATTACAACGAACATGATCTAACTCTTCTAAACTAGTCAAGCACCTGGACTGAGAGAGGGGAAAAAAAATAACTTCATAAACCACTCATTCTTTCATTTAATACACGACCAATTGGTCACCACTCACAGACCATTTGACATTCATTCATTCTAACCTGTAGATGATACTCTAATCCTACCAATACCTAATTGTACAGACCTCCATCTAACACGAGGTAGAAGAGGTAGTTCCAGTATGAGTAAGGAAATAATTAACATGAAATGTGGTATGTAAATTGCACACATGAAGTTGATCCCTTTGATAATTATTCATGCTTGTAGCATATTGTGAAAATTTTACATTTATTGGCATTACTTTTCTTCAAGGCTTTTCAAGTTTAGAGATATTATGAATGACTCAAAGTTGCTGATTCCAATGACCCTGTCTTTAATAGGCAAGAAATCAAATCAATATACTATATTAGCATTGATTTTTATATTAAATTTAATATTAAGACCACTATATCTTTTTCTTATATACTGGTATATATTTCCTTGCTACAGCTGCCCACACTTCTACCTGATAATTCCTATTACTTACCACTGCAACTACTCCACTACCCAGTTTCTACACATAAAAGGCAACATGATACAATAAAATAACACACTGAGAGACTTCTGGGACTGCCTGATTGCTGTTGTTTGATTCCTACAGTGAGCAAGAATCCCAGAAAGCATTTCACTGGGACAGATAAATATATTCATGTTTCCACTTCATGGACAGGAATGACATCACCAACAGTGACATGTAGAAGTGTGGGCAGTTGTCAAAAATTAAAAAGAGTAAGTAGGAATGGCTTCTTTAAAGAGTAATCTCCTTTAGCTTCTCGAGAATTTCTTTATCTTTCTCAGTCTCATCTCTGACGATCATGAGAGTGTAGCCCATCCCACACGACACCTGTACCACATGCGATCCCTCCAGTGATTTCACCTCCTTTGGTTGTGGACTGGACTTGATGTGTTCTCCTAGACCCTGCAAAATCATACAACTTTATTACAAAAACAGAAATCTACAAAACTCTATGATAAGATAGAAGAGTTAGTTCTGAAACTTTAGATCTTGTAACAATGCATATCATTAGATGCACATATATCAGATGTTTTTGGTATCCAACAATAACAAAATCATCCGATACACCATGTGTTATGACTTCTCGATTTGTAATTTGTCCCATCTCCCAAAAGCCTTTAGTAGGAAGCAAATTTCACTGTAAAACCTAATGGAAAGAACAACAATCTAACTTGTCAACTAGCAAAATTACACCAATTAAATGTGCAATATCTACTATGTAGAAAAACTACCGAGAGCTCCAGACACCAACTTCATCCAACACATTCTATATCCTAGTTATAATAACTTGAAGACATACTGAAGCTTAATGTCATTTGTACTGTATTTGTATACAGTACTGGGGAAAATTAAAGAATGCTGTAGTATAAGGTCAAAATAAGATACATAAAAAAACAAAAACAATACATGATACAGAGAAGAGATTCATTTCTTCTTCATTGGGCCTGCCTGTAATGTAAAATTCAATTCTCCTAAGTTACCTTGAAGACATGATCAACCATTCCAGTCTTTCACAATATACTGTATGTAAGTTAAAGTCAGACTATTACAAAGTTCATAAGAAACCACATGATCAAAACATTAAAGGGAAAAATATAATGAGACAGTCGTCTCTGTGGTCACCCCACGCAGTAGTAGCAAGACGCTCCTAACACCAAGAACTAGGGGGAAACAGGTTCTGCTGAGTTGCTTTCCCACTTACCCAATCCCAAAGGCTAGGTGTGCACCACTACCACATTAGTTACGATACTGCCACTGCCCATGCTTCTACTTTGGATTCTCAAGGTCCACAACAACGTACAGTTGCCTCAAGTGGTTCTTTATCCTCCCTGTAAAATTTCCTGTCAAAATAAGGCAAGTCGCACTAGTTGTTTCCACTGTAAAGGTAAGGTAACATCTTGTCCCTCATTACCCCATCAAGGGGTGTACAGGCCCATGGCTGGGCTACCTTACATTTATACTCTCATAAATTGTGCTTCTAATCTTGCTTTGTGGTCAGCATACTATAATTCAACACTCATAAACACTGACTACACAGTACAATATATTACCACACAGTTAAAAACACTGGTATTACCATATGACTACTAGTAACTAGAGGTAATGAACATTCCATCATAAAATTAAATACTATACTGTATAGTATTAAACAAAAATTTAAAGATTTTATCAAACTGCAACATGTTTCACCTTTACAATCTTTTTTAAGAGATAACATTGTAGATGCTGTTTACCTGAAAGAGATAAAAGGTTAGAAGAATCATAAACCAATGTTCACTAACATTCTTTGCTAGTTGCATACTTTCCAAGATTGAATCAAATTTTGTTGGCTTGAAAGGGGGGGGGGGGGGGAGTGATTGTGTACATAAAAACTCATTCCACTGGGTAATCTGTCTTCACTTTCTGCTTCCTTTTTCTACCCCAGATGCTAGACCCCTTTAAAAAGGGAAATGGGGTATTAATGATGATGATATTTTCCAAGTTCGAATCAAACACATGGTTGGTTCTCTGTCCACTAAATATGATGAGGAAGCAGCTAAGAAGCAGGAAGGCTGCAGAGATGAACAGACCTTTAAACCCAACACTGTAGCAGGTCTGGGATGTCATATGGGATAAATGACACTAATGTCGTAAAGCAGAACCCACAGCTACATTGCATAAAATTAACACCCTTCAAAGAGGAGTCTTCTATGCAATTGGTTTGAATATGGAAAATGCTATCAACAAAGACTCACCCACAACAGATGATTATTTTGGGATAAATACATTGAAAAGGATACATTAATGAATTCTAGGTAAATGTAAGCATATGTTAAAACGAACGATAAACTAACCAGCTCGCCATAAGTGGGAGAAGGTCCCCAAGCTATGACACTCTCTTCAGCTGCCACGACAACAGAGGTGAACGAGCAGCCAACTGAGCGGATATCCCAGCCACACAGGTCCTGCAGGGGCTTGGGGTACATGTTGGCCTCCCCAGTGCGCCTTGTCTGGCCCCATAGAAAGATACCCAGGGGACCGGTGGCAATGGTGAACGTAGAGCCACAGTATATTTTATCGACACCACGGTTGTGTCCATCAAAAAACTTGATGAGTCGGGGAATGTACTCATCCTTGGGTTCGGCATGACCCAGCCGACCGTATCCACCAAATCCCCAGGAGTAAGGACGCTTTTTGGTATCAACAATAGCCTGAAATTCAAAAGCCCATTAAAATTAACCATTAAATTAAGCGCATTTTTTTAAAATAACATTCTCATACTTCATGAGGATGTTGACTGAAATTTGAAGTTTACAATACAATTATGTTGGTTCATCAATAGGTGCATAATCACAATGTCTTTTTCAAATACCAGCTTTCATTGCCATAATTTCTAACATGTCATAAGGATATTACCAGGCATACTATGATTCAGATTTCCTCAAGTTAAACTTATAATATCGTTCTAGTAAATCAGAATAACATGGTAATGCAAAAAGGGTGACCTACAGAGTGATTGGCTCCGCAAGCAATTTCTGCAATCTGAACATCAGTCACAGGGGTTGGATGTCCATCTTTGCTGCGCTCCACGAATATTGGAACTCTTCTTGGAACCCGTTCATGTTGGTAGGCCAACTTGTTGCTAGTGATGAAATACTTGCCATCTGTGTTATGGCCAAGTTGTCCATATTCAGGTAGTCCAAACGAATACAAGTATCCTTTCCTATCCACAATCAAGCTGAATTCACCTCCACATGCTATCTGTTGGGGAAAGATCATAAAAGAATGTACTGGAAGAGACTACACAATAAATTTTCTTTCAGCAATACAGTACAGTAGGTTCGCATAGTGCGCGACAGGGGTTCGCGTACATATAAAATCGCATAGTATGAATACAGGTTTATATGGGAAAAATTACTTATGGGTGGCCACTACCTCAAACTTACAATTTTCAGAGATTTTATACGCCAATATGCAGGGTACAGTACAGTATTTGGAAAGCCCTCAGATCACTTGCCAGCACAACATTTGGACACAACAAAAAAACCACAACCACAGTGTACAAACAATACATCCGATCAGTGATGGATTATACAAGCCCTGCCTGGGCCTCAAACCTCACTGAGACTCATCTCAACACCCTTCAGATCATACAGAATAAAGCCCTAAAGATAATCACAGGCTGCACAGCTACCACACCCACAGGCCACTTACACTTAATAGGTGAAACGCGTACTGCGGTCACACTCACTATGCCATCCACCTGTACTGTATTATAACTTCCATTTCATGCACTGTGTATTCAAGATGGAAAGAAAAAGATAGAATTTAATCAAATTCCCTTCCTATCTACCTGTCCTTGACACACAAAAGTAGTTGTAACTTTTATAGAGTAGAAAAATTGTCCTCTGATAGCAGACTGGGAAACTGACAGGGGTATATAAATCTCAGCTGAGAGAGGTTAAGGAGAGGCAGTGTGCCTTTGATTTGAATAATAAGGGATGAAACAGCATCAAAAAAGTTTCTTCTCTATTGTACAAGTACTTTCATTTATAAGCTTCACTTTTCTTACCTTTGTTATTTTGTCATCTTTAAAATTGATTCTGCTAGGAGTGTGAATGATAGCAGTTGTGTTGCCTACACCACACTGGCCAGACTTGTTGTCCCCACAGGCAAATACACTTCCACGGTCTGTCAAGAGCAGTGTGTGGTTGCGTCCTACGGCTGCCATAACCACCGTGAACTCAGCCATGGTGTCCATCGACATCACTCCATTATGCACTTCTGTGTCGCCAATACCCAGCTGACCCTTCTCATTACGACCTGCAACATTGGCTAGTATTAATCACACTGCCAAACAGATTACCTGTACTGAACAAACAATTCCAAGAAAAATGGGAGAAATGTAACGGCCCTTATTTTAACATATTAAATGTAATCACTTTGGGCATCCACCATTAACCATCTTGCTCATACTGGGTCTTGTCACATGACTGGAAATACCACAGACCTCATCCTAATCACTCGATTCAATTTTTTATTTTGAAATTGGTAAAAATGGTAAAAGCACTGTAGAACATAGACCATGACAACCTTCACAGTCATAAATTTCATTGTTTGCTGCTGCTGTAGACATTGCTAAGTTATTTTGGCTTATGGGTAGGTGTGGAGCTACACTGTTTCTTAAATGTACAAAACATACCGTAATATACCTCACACATGTGCAAGAGGGTTAAACTATAGGTTTGTTATAGCTTGCAAACTATTACCAAGTTCAGTGAGATAAAACTTTGTATTGCTTCATTAATATCATGACTAGTGCTGAGTAGTAAGGAATGCTGCATACTTGTTTTCTGCAGCTTTATACTGTTCTAAAATACTTAACCGGCAAATCCACTGCAGAGCTATCTGAAACAAGTGCAAGTGAATTCAATATCTTAAATTATTGAAAATGGAGGTCACACACAATCTAATCAGCAATATGACTCCCCAGTTAAGGTATAATATATACCGGTACCTGTACAGTTCTGTATGAAATTCAATTTGACTTCTGACCTATCTATTTTTACAAAAAATTATCTAAAATTAACATGCCAGTAAATACAATCTACATATAAACTGGAACTCACAAGTTGTAGCCATATCTAGGTTGAGGCAAAATGATTGTGGGACACAATATTCAGTTTTACATAGTAAGCACAGCTGTTCTAATGCTGAGAAAGGACTTCGAACATATATTAGTCCATAGTGAAATTACTTTTCCAACAAGTTATAATTAATTTTATTTTTGTCAGAGCTCAAAATGAAGTCTTGATCAATACGCATTAGAGTATCTATTGGTACAACGCTCAATATAATCCCTCTGGATTATGACATCTGGATGGTTTTCACTGACTGAGATAATCAGTATACATGATTACCACCAACATTTGTGAATAACAAACTCTACAAAATATCATTGCCTCTGGGTTGCTGAAAGGGTACAAATGTTTAAAGGACATAAAAAAAGGGTAGACTGAGCTTTCTCATTGTTTAGTTTATCAGACAATGAGCACTCAACCAAGCGCTATAAACAATTTGGGTTTAAGAAATACAATATAATTCGGTACCCACTTGCACTTACATTTACTAAAAGAATATAAACCTAATATTGCGATTATCTGCGCCGGCGAACTACTGTTTAGGTAGGTTAGGTTGGGTTAGGAAGGGTTCGGTTACCTTTATCAATACTCAGTGGAATTATCTTGTGGAAATGTATTCTTTGCTAGATATTTCAATTTTAAGATATAACATTTCTGTAGCAGAGGGACGAACTGAGCTCGGGCGGACAGTATTACCAGATCCCCTTGGCAAAATTACGAAAGGTCCAGTAGGCAGTTGTGTACAATACGCCTGACCCATCCAATCGGGATACTTTTAGCTCCTATCCACAGGACCTATTTCATTTTTAAAGGTACCGAAGGACATTAAGTTAGGTCCTGAAGTCTAGGTTAGGTTAGGTAGGTCAGGTTATTTCGTCTGATCAAAAAATTATTTATCCCAATTTTAAATGATTGAATTTCCCGCTCAACTGGGCTATTAATTGAACATTCTTCATACGATTTCCCAAGTGTGGACAAAATTTGCCAAAAACATGGAAGTACAGTATTTCTGTATCTGGCAACACTGCAAAAAAGTGGCGGGAAGTCGGGAACCAGCTAGGAAAGCCGCACTCTCGTTTCAAAGTAAATACATACAAATGTTATTCCTGTTTTTTTACGTTTATCCACATAATATAACAGTCTCCAAAATAAAAATGGAAAAGAAATGGGCAATTTCGGTGGACAGAAAGTGTGAAAATCGAGACACAGATAATTGCAATATTTACCGAATATAATATAGCCTTTGTCTATAAGTTTGACAAGACTTGACTCCAAACTATGGCTCTCAAAACTTGTGAGAACTAACCAGAGCTAAGGCCCTTTATATAAGCTAATGTCTATAGGAATACTGTCCTATACTTACTTACCTAGAGAGAAGACTTTGCCCTCCTCTGTTACAAAAATGGAATGTGCAGCAGTACAGTGAGAAGCCACATAAGCAAGACGGATTCCTTTGAAAGCAGAGATGCGCCTTGGTACATAGTGCATCTGTGCTGGGATACCCGTCAAGTTCCGCCTTCCTATGTATTCCCACTGGGTACATCCTGTAAACACTAGTGTGCCCCGGTCCTTTGGTAGACTCAGTCTCTGGAAAAATAAATAACCAGAAAATGTGGATCAACAAAATAACTAGCAACCGAGAGGAGATGTTGTAATGGAGGTCGTTATATATACTGGGTAACACATAAGGAGACACACACACAAGAAATGTAGTTACCTACACCAAAATATGGTTATGAATACTATATTTGCAATTCAGCCTTCCCTCTCTCTGCAGCAAAAAAATAAAATTACCATACAAAGTGACAGATGATTACAAAAAGATATATGAATCACTTATTTCTCATTTTTGAGCAACATGCAGAAAATAAATAGTTTATCCCTATAAATAAGTTTGTTGACATTTGTTGCTCAGTGTAGCCTATAATGGTTGATTATAATTACAGTATAACTTACAGTATACCATTTTTAGTGACATCCTATCTGTGTCAGTTTATACAAATTTACTACCCAATCCCTACCCATGTCATCCTCATCCTTAATAATCCTTTTTGGGGGGCAGGAAACCGAACACGTACTCATCCGTATCACCATGAATGTAATCCTGATAGTGACAGGAAACAGAAAACATGCAGACATACATCCTTAGTTAACCCTGCCAATTTTAATCTTTTTGAGCCCTATCCTTATCAATGTAATATCCTCATCTTGACAGCAGGGGTAAACCGAACACAACACACATAAACCAATCCTCTGTGTACCTTTTTCTGTGGATCTGAAGACGAAGCCGAGTCAGACCCAACGCTATCCTGGCTACTGTCATCCTCCTCCTGTATTGCTTCGGTAGCTACTGAAGGTGATGTGTCGTCTTCCTTGAGCTTCTTGGGGGCCTCCTCCTGCTCTTCTTCGTCCTCGGCTGGTCTCTTCTCTGGCGTCATACTTGAGTGATGAATGGGTGTGACAAGGTGAATACAAGGTACCGTGCGGCCAGCGTCCCCGGCATCAAAGCAAGCTGTGAACATGCCACTGTCCGAATTATTGCAAAATTGACCTAAATTATGATTAAATAGGATACCCCTGTCATAAAACATACCCTGTGGGGAAAATGTGTGAAAGGCAGTGGATGCGTGAGTGTGTATATGATAATAATGTATCATTACTATATATTACATATATTTGGTTATTTATTAGGCATAATACTATATAAATTATTGTTTATGTTTCCCGTATGATATAAAAATGTAATTACCTTAATTTATTGTTTACATTCAATCATTTACCCATTTTCACTAAAATTAATAAAATATATTAAACATCAAACATTAGATCATTATAATTTTAAGTCACGCCAACAGTTTGAAATAAGCCTTGGACGCTTGCCTTTTCTTTTGTTTACGTTTGGGTGTGCGCGCCATCTGGCCCCACTCTCGGTAACTGTAATAAAATAAAACTCTCACTTTGCTTCTCACTCAACCTCTCAATAATACCCTAATATACCCAGCACATTTCAACGAGGATAATCGATAATTCATTTTTATTGGCGATTGTGAGCGGTGATCTAGACAAATGAGCGATGTGCATATTTTTTAAGGATTCCAACGGGATCATTTAAATAATTCAGGGCGGGAGAAATAGCGTCAGTGGCAAGTGTGTGTGAGAGAATAATGATCAGTACTACGGGGCGAACCAGCGGTACCAACTCTTACTTATGTTTTAGTTATCTCTTCGCCTTCCCTCTCCTAATCTTAATGATGAATTTCACGATACTGTAATGAACGGTAAACAGACCGGTTATTATGACTTTACTATGAAAAACGATCAATGAAAAGAGTAATATTATAATGTTAAGTAATATGAATACTGTTTGACAGTGACAAGATGAGCCGGAAACACTACAAAGAGGTGTGGATATGCATTACACCCAGAGACAAAGACTATTCACGGTTACAGAAAGGTATCTAGTCTGAGGGATCGGAGAGCCTCCGTGCAGTTCATGCATGGTATTAACCTTTGACATTAGAATAGTTTAATAGACAATATTATTATAAATACAATGATGTATATAGCTCATGAGAAAAAATAAAAACTCAGTTTACCAAGACCAGAGAAAAAATTACATACATACTTACAACATAGATTATGTACATATTTTCGTGTCCTATATCAGAAGACCATGTTGGTATGCACAATGTCTGCTTTCTCGCCTCCCACCCAACAGGCCCAGGTGTGAATATTGTCACACACAATCCTTTGTGAAAGATTGATTGATCGAAGATGAAAGAAGACCTCCCTAGGCCAGGAAGACCCTGTAGGACGAGGGAGGTGATAGAAAGGTGGAACAGAAATAAAAGGAAAAGAGGGACATGTAGTTGAAGAATTGAAAGAGTGGCCGTGGCCAAAGGGGCGACAAAACCTTACAGTATTGCCCATATCACTACAGACAATACTCCACCAGTCCACTTAGGGGGCCTTTGTGGAAGAGGGCAAAGCACTCCTGTAACTTGATTGAGTGAGCCAATCGTACGATACAGTCATGGTCGGTCTACCACTCGGCATGACCTTGCTTTGCTGGGTAGAATACATTTCATTTATACCCACCACCTGGCATGGACTGAGTCAATGAAGCACAAGTTAGGTTGTCAAGTTGTGCATCACGTAGGCTGTCAATCAACTTTAAAAATTTTAGTAGTCACCCACGCTGTACAGTAAAGTGCTAAGCTTGCATAGCACACCCGTCAGTAAGGGAGGAAGGTGTTTGTGGAGTTGAAAGGAACGCATACTTTGACTCGAGTTTACAGTAACATTGTAAGGTAAATATTGGGACAAGGAGAAGGGACATGTATCAGGTAGAAATGGTAACAGGAAGTTGTGGCGAGCGGTTGTGAGTCAGACAGGAGAAGGGATAGACAGACAGGTGGTTGTGGGAGAGGCGGAAATGGGGATTGGTATAAGATGAAGCAGGTAGTACAGTCACCATTAAAAGTCCTGCATTAGGTGAAGGAAAGTTAGCCAGAGGAACGAATCTTATGAACCAATTATTACAGAGACCAACAGCTGTAGTTTCGCATTATTTTATTTTAGTTTAGGCCGTTTCATTCCGTGGTGTTGCTGGACTATTGGGTGTGACTGAACGACGGAAAGAACTGGAAACAAGCAGATGGTAAGTATTGTTCCAGTACATTTTTGTGATACTTAATGGCTTCGTGATTAATGTATAGTTTATCAAAGTATCAATAGTACTTGAATCAAACTATAATATATATTTTTGTTTTGAAAGGATATTGTGTGCTGCAAACTATTTACACTAAGAAACAAACTACACCAGTACACGAAATTTTATCATTGTTTGGAGGAATCAATAGCCTTCAAATTTCGGACGACAAAACACAGATTCCTTACAAGTCCCAGGTCGGCGCCATGCAGGTAACAAATTAATTAAGAGGGTGTAGTATACTTTTGGTAGAATGGAGCGCCGTGGTTCCTTCATAGTATGTCAGAAAACGGAACCAATGAATAAATATAAATGGTATCATGTTGCCTGGAATAGTGTGGAGGAATGAATCTCTTGCTCCAGATAATTATACCACAACCAACAACAACACTGCATGCATTTGTTTTTGATGGTTGTGATGTGTTGTTTGAATGTCATAGATGTGTTGTATGTTATGCCTAGAGTATCTTGGGTGTGTGTGTGTGTGTGTGTGTGTGTGTGTGTGTGTGTGTTATAAGTGTGTTGTTTATGGTGAGGTGCATGTGGTGTGTAGTGGTGTTTGGTCGGTGTTGTGGTTGGTGACTTGGTGGGTGCTAGCTAGGTGGTGAGTAGTATATGCCCGTGTCACCATCACCAACTTCCACCTCTCTTGCTTAATCAGTGGCAGAGTTTGCAAGTGAACATAGACAGGGGGTCACATTACCAGGCCAGGGATAATTATCAAGGCAAGCAATTAAACTGCAAATTAGTTGGTATAAGCTTAAACACTCCCGTTATAATGACAGTCAAAATGATGTCGCCTTAGTTGTTGTTGTTGTTGTTGTTGTTGTTGATGTGTATACGGTGAATATATTATGACCGTATTAGGGGAATAGTACGATATATATTTTTGGTACATTGGAGCACCTTGATTCTTCCAAAGTAAGCTAGGAAACAGGACCAGAAGAGCAAAAATAATGGTGTTCTGTTGCTTGGAATAGTTTGGAGGAATCAGTTGCTCCAGATTTACAAGCACTGTACTACCCACTTAACGCAACTTTTCCTATAATAATATATGACATCGTAATAATCCCTGTCATATAAGGTAAAGCATTTCACACCTATATAAGCTGACTAACACAAACCAATAACATTCAGCTGAGAGAAACCAGCAGGCACTTTCTATGTAATATATACGGGAACTAAAAGGCGTTTGTATTTAAGGGGGTAATTCACTTTTGTTACAGTGGGGTCCCATGATTCCTCCAAAGTATATATGCCAGGAAACAGGACCAGATGAACAAAAATAATGGTGTTCTGTTGCTTGGAATAGTTTGAAGGAATCAGCAATTGCTCCAGATTTGCCAACATATATTATACTTACCCCTAAGCACTCCTTTGCAATAATTATTCACCTGTTCTCCTTCTCTTTCTATTTATTCACGCTTGTTGTCCTTCCTTTTTTTTTTTTTTTTTTTTTATTATCCCTCGTGCTATATAGAGTTTCCAGACCGAGCGAGGGTTTTCTCTCTCTCTCTCTCTCTCTCTCTCTCTCTCTCTCTCTCTCTCTCTCTCTCTCTCTCTCTCTCTCTCTCTCTCTCTCTCTCTCTCAATGTTAGTACTGTATGTATCAAAAATCCTCAAACAACGAAAAAAAAAAAAAAACTATTGAATTTACAGTGGCACTATAAAAAGCTCTTTCTAGTGGTGAAGGGTCGGGTCCTAATTATTATATTATACAGTAAATACTATTCATCACATTTCCCGAATCCATTAATCACAGAAATATTCCAGCTTCCTTTTCTCGGGTACAATATCCCTTAAGATTGGGTGAGTGTCGTGTTGTGGGGGGCGTGACAGGGTGAGAGATGGTGGTGGTGGTGGTAAAGAGAGAGAGAGAGAGAGAGAGAGAGAGAGAGAGAGAGAGAGAGAGAGAGAGAGAGATTTTTTGTTTTGATTGAGAGAGAGAGATTTTTTGTTTTGAGAGAGAGAGAGAGAGAGAGAGAGAGAGAGAGAGAGAGAGAGAGAGAGATTTTTTTGTTTTGATTGAGAGAGAGAGAGAGATAGAGAGATTTTTTGTTTTGATTGAGAGAGAGAGAGAGAGAGAGAGAGAGAGAGAGAGAGAGAGAGAGAGAGAGTACAGTAATACTTTTTGGGTAGCAATGACATAAGTATTGATCACTTTACTTTGCCTGGCTGGTTAATTAATACGTCACTCCTACATCGAAGCATATATAGTAAACAGACAGAAGGAAGCTATCAAACGTTTACATGAATCACCCACCCCATGTGGATGAGTATAGGCCTATTTGTTGTCCACCACTGTACAGAACATCAGAAGGCATCCATGGTTTGTAAAAGTATCGTGTGTATATGAATGATGTTGTGACGGTGATGTGAGAATGATAGATAATGTAATTTATAATATGGCAATTACAACTTACCTTGCCCGGTTAATTTATGATCTTCGTTGGTTGGCTGCAGCGAAGAAAGTACTCAGGGTTAACTCCCCGTTTAGGCCTCAATCATCACGCACATAATAAATTTTTATGTTAAGGGTTCTTCCCGATATATATGTATTTATATAGATAACAAATCTACTGGTGCATTTAAACAACCAATTGTAAATTTTCTATATTTATTCAACTCCAGTATGCCAACATGAATAAATTAATTTCACACACACACACACACACACAACTCACGCTCACGCAACGCTAACTAGCTACTCGCTCTCGTTACCTCTCGCTCTCGCGACGATAGTCTAGCTTACGTTAACACTGTAGTAATTCTATCAATTGTTACGCGAGTTGGAATATTTTCTAATGTCTCACACTTTAGAGTCTCACAACACACTCGTTATTTTCTTCAAAGATCCAACTTCCCCCTCACCTAATTCAGTGACTGAACCAGCGTCAATGCAACTAGTCAGTATACAACTGTAAAGCCTTGTGAAATCGTGTAATATACAACGAATTCGGCGTCTACGTTGATCCTTCCCCACTCAACACGTGGAGGATTGATCTAGGTAAGGGAAGCTGACGAGTGTGTCCTTCCTTCAAGTGTGTCTTGTTCCAACTGACCTATATTTCCAAAATTGACTGGAGGCTGGAAGTTCAAAATTTTTCTGACTCCTCCCCCTTATCTGTGTTCGGTTCTCCTAATTGGCTACGATTTACATTGTACCCTCTCATTCCTTAGTTATACCTGCAATTGCAATTTACCTATGGCGTGCTAATAATTCCCAATGATTTCCCTCCACTTCACGATCATTTACAATACCATAAATTACCCTGGTAGCATAATTTATCAATACAAGATGTACTTAATGTACGAACACCTATATGACTGAATGTGACAAATTCAGTTGAAACCCAGCCTTCCTGACCCTTTTCTAATTACCTGGTCTATTTTTGGATACTACCAGCGGATTAAGACTACCTGCAGATTAACCCGCACCTATCTCCTTTGTCTCATGAATGGAATATTCCAGAACCTTCTCTAGAACATTCTATATTGAGACCAGTATGGAATTTTCCACTCTCTGTAATTCAAATTACGTCACGAGTATTATGTCTGACTCGTGACAGATGTCCAAGTGGTAGACCCGACCATGTTTGTCACAGTACCATTAGGAATACTAGACACCCGATCCCAGTCCCTCCATCCCTCCCTCCCTCCCAATGGTCGTGTTTGGGGAGCTGATACAACGACACCGATCCCGAATTAAGGTCTGGGAATACGAACAACCCCACGAGCATTGATTTGTAGGTAAGGAAAAAAGGAAGAAGAAGAAAGACAACATCAGCTTCTCTCTCTCTCTCCCTCCTCCCTCTCTCTCTCTCTCTCTCTCTCTCTCTCTCTCTCTCTCTCTCTCTCTCTCGTACCAGGAAGAAACAGGGGAGGAAGAAAGAAGAAGAGGAGGAAGAAAGATTAAAAGATGGGAGAAGAAAGGAGGTAAAAGGATAAAACAGAGAATACAACTCCAGCCTTCCTACACCACCTAACTGGAAGAAGGAGGAGGAGGAGGAGGAAGAGGAGAGGAGAAGGAGGAGGAGGAAGAAAATAAGAGAGTCATAACACCAGTCTTCCTCCATCACCAAAAAGAAGAAAATGAGAAGAAAAATAAAATAAAAAGAAGAAGAGCAGGAGAAGAAAAGGAGAAAATAAAAATAAAAAGAAGGAAGAGGAGGAGGAGGAAGAGAAAGAGAAGGAGGAAAAGAAGAAAAGGAGAAAAAAAAAGGAAAATAAAAAGAAGGAAGAGGAGGAAAAAGAAGAAAATAAAAAAATAAAATAAAAAGAAGGAAGACGAGGAGGAGGAGGAAGAAATAGACCCACAACACCACCACCATCATCCTAACCCTCCCTCACCACCACCACCATCCTAACCCTCCTTCCAATACACCCACCCACCACCATCCTACCCTAACCCTCCTTCAACACCACCACCACCACCTTGGCCAACATCCCTCCCCCCCCTCCCTTCCTTCCAATACACCCACCACCATCCTAACCCTCCTTCCAATACACCCACCCACCACCACCATCCTACCCTAACCCTCCCTCCTTCCACACCACCACCACCACCACCACCATCACCACCTTGGCCAACATCCCTCTCTCCCTCCCTTCCTTCCTCCGTGTAACTCAACCCCAAGCACGAGTCTCGCCGTATTACGTTTTCTGTGAACTATATCAACATGAAGTTGTGGGGTAACTCGACGCCTCCCGCCACTTCCATTGTTTACCCTCATTTGCTCTCATACCTACAGCTGTCTTCAACAAATATATTATACACTTATTTCCCCTTATTCGTTCTTATAACTCGTTCTTACAGCTGTCTCAAAATATGTTGTTATACTTTACTTGTTCGTACAGATGTCTCAAAATGTGTTGTTATACTTTACTCGTTCTTACAGCTGTCTCAAAATGTGTTGTTATA